>CAAKHB010001952.1:316398-346104 GCA_901007665.1 Aeoliscus strigatus | reverse complement strand
GGTGGGGGGTGGCGACAGTGGAAAGAGAGTCTGAATTCCTTTGTGGGATGATTTAAGCATTTTACAAGTAGAGCTACTGGGTTTTCTACAGCTTGAGGGCAAAACCTGAGATTTGTGTTATAGCTTTTGAGTATAGTTTTGCAGTTTAAACACAACTGTCATGTTTCCTCACACAGAAACCAAGTTGCCCAAATTAAAAAGCGTCCTAACACTTGAGAGGGCTTTAAGTCTGTATCTTGTTGTGTCTCATGGTGAGATGTGTGATTGTTTCTTTTCCTCCCTCCAGGGCCCGATGGGTCCCAGAGGACCACCTGGCCCCTCCGGAGCTCCTGTAAGTACCTGTTTTACCCTCCAAAGTACACACAGGCTGGGTGCACCTGCAGATGAGATCCTGAGTCAGCGCCACAGACACTATACCCTTGGCCGATTGTAGGGTTGTGGCTTTACAGTAGTATGAAAATTAACGGTTATCACTCTGTACATCTGCTCGTCTACAGGATTAAGGTCTTTGGCATTAGTGTTATTAATTACAACCCCAAACACATTTTTCTTCCCTTCACTGGTGTTGGTATTGTTAAGACACTGTGCACATCATCCACTTCCCCTAAGCGTATTAGTAAGAAAGGTAATCCAAAATGACTAAGTGATCCACCGGAAGACAGCACACACAGATAAATGTGCACTCGAAGCCTCGGTGTAGGGCTGCAGGCTCAGGGGCTTTCCGGGGCCTTTTCTTCCAGACATACTGTACAACACCTGACAATTTACCTTTAACACAGCTGGGTTTAACAACACCCTTTTTTTTTATCTTTCGCCCACCGCCAGGTTACACCTGTAGCCCTTTAAGTCCCAACTACAACCACCAGGCACCTATAACCCAACACACACACACACACACACACACACACACACACACAGACACCCTTCACAGCAGTATAACTATAAAGCTGTTGGTAAAACCAGCTGACGTGCCTCAACTTGATTTGATCACCCTGAGCTCGCATTTACAGCAACATATTTTCTCCTCAAACACCTTTACATGGATGTGTCCCTTGAAAGCTACAAAACCTTTAGCCTTCAAGTCATCAAGATTCATGAACCTTCATAAAAAGTATAAGCAGTTTGTAATGACGTACATGTCCGCCATTTAAACTTTCAATCTAAAACTATCATAAAGTAACTGGTCTGGGTGACAGTGGCGTTTTCTCCTGACCTTATCTCTTTTCCACTTTTTTCCTACATCCCAGGGCCCTCAAGGTTTCCAGGGCAACCCAGGAGAAGCTGGGGAGCCAGGACAATCTGTAAGTACCCTTCACTTTATTACAAGAGCTTTCTATGAATTATCAGCCCACCTCCAAAAAACGATCCGTCTGCTGTGTATAAGTGCGTTGTCAGCACTCTGATTGGTTAGTCGAATAGAAAGGGGACAATCATTCACATATGTTTAAAATGAGATTTTTTTTTTTTTGGCAAAGAAGCAAAGAAATCAATCATTTCTTTCTTCATCACCTGATCAGCTTCTGCAGGTTAGACGAGTTCCTGTTTCAAACTCAGAAATGAAGTGTGACCTCAAATGTGACCTTGCACATCTTCCTCCTTTGTGAACTGCACACAGTTGCTGTAATGCTCTCGTTCCCTTATGTATTTAATATACAGTATGCTGCCACTGCCCCTCCAGACCCCCACTGACTCCTAATGAAACTAACAGAAATCAGATGACCCTGTGCTGTCTTTCCTGTTCCCTCAGCAGGGAACTAATCAGCTCCCGTGGAGTTCAGATAATAAGGCAGAAAGAAGGCGAGGTGCCTTTTTTTTAAAAAGTCTTCCAGCACATCATTATGTATGATTAAAATCAGCGTCCCCACCAGGAAAGAACCTGACAGGTGTGAACGAGTCGGCCAAATGCTCGTGAAGGCCAAAGAACATTTTTAGCTCTTTTAAATTTGAATGAGTCAGACACTTGACCAACTGCTCATATACAGCACATTATTGTTCTTTAGACAATATAAGAAATACGTGATTTTGACTTTGGATGTATTTTCACACATAATTAAACCTTTGTGGGGCCCATAAATCCTTCTGTCATTACACATGCAGTCGTACATGAACATATTATACTAATAACAAATGATCCAAATAGATTAGATCCTCACATGAATCAGAAGACAAAGTTCAGCTCTTTTCAGACCTGTTTGACATGACTGCCTTCAATAACGTGAACATCATAAATCATATGAGCCAGTTTAAACAACGTATGTTGAACTCTAAATGGAAGCTGTGTCTTACATGAGTGTGTTTTCTCTTTACTTACAGGGTCCGATGGGTCCCCGCGGCCCCCCTGGACCTGCTGGAAAACCCGGAGATGATGTAAGTGTGTGTCTAACAGTTATTAATTGCTAATAATTATTAAGAATGAATTTATTCACATAAATTGTTTGCGTTGTCCCAACCAGTCTGACAGACATACATTTCTGACTCCATCCACAGAGCTAATGTTGCTATGACAACCTGTTTTGATCGACCACACACTCTAAAAACACTTAATATGTACATGTGCCCATTGTCAGATATGTAGAGTATATTGATGTTGTAACATGTTTCTCCAGTATAAATGACTTTACTCCCTCTGTTGCTCTTTCAGTTCTTTATCAGTCTCGGCTCTGAATTTTAGAGCTGACATCAGTATTTTTGAGTAAAAAATGTGCTTGTCTATCTGTATCAACTAAATGTATCAAGACTATATACTGTCAGAAAAATGTTTCCGAAGTATCACAAGATAGCGTAGTATAGTATAAGTACAAATATTCATCCAAAAATGAAACCAACAAGTAATGTTGATATGAATAGTTGAGGAATGAATGAATATAGTGAGAGCACACTGATGGTTGTTGGTATAATGGGATGATTCTGTTAATTTGAAATTAATTAAGCTAGTTGGATGAATACCCTAAGACAAGGGCAACAAAGTATGAAAGTATGTGTATGTTAAGAACAATGGACAAAAACAGGAACTGACAGTGTTTTGTTGATCAGTTGCAGCTGTTGTTATTTTCCATTGTATCAGTACAACACAATAAGTACCACAGTAGTGATCCAGTGTTCTAATCTAAAACAGCAACGTGTTCGGTTCTGTTGCACCTGATGCAGCAACGGATTGTAGCTCCTTCTGTCCGCCACTTGATGGCAGCAGACCAGCAGACCTGTCATTATGCCATCACGCTGTGTCCACTCAGAGTTCTCGCTCCTCTCAGTGACAATATACAGTAGTACACGTTTTTAAAATCCTCATTCATGAAAAATTGGTACATTTTTATCTCATTTTGTTGTTCCATCTGTTTCAGGGTGAGGCTGGCAAACCTGGAAAATCAGGTGAACGTGGGGCATCTGGACCTCAGGTCAGCCATTTAATTAAATTTAAATACTTGATTTTTACTATACTGTCATGACTTTCCTCTGTATGAACCAGCTCTCCTCTTGCATTGTAGGGAGCACGTGGATTCCCAGGAACTCCTGGCCTGCCCGGCATTAAAGGACACAGGGTAATAAATCTGTAGTCTTTAATGTTACATTTGTAAATACAGTGATCTTGGATCTGAGGATGATTGATAGTGACAAAATGCAATGGGCTGAATGTTCTTGTATTGTTATTTGCATCTAACCGTCCTTTATGTCCCATCCTACAGGGTTATCCAGGTCTGGATGGTGCAAAGGGAGAAACTGGAGCTGTTGGTTCTAAGGTAGGATTCTTTTCCCACCAGTATCTGTTTGGTTGATTTTAACACAAGCAGAAAGAACATAATGCAACTAAACAGTCTAATCTATGTCGGTGCATCAGTACAAACAGGAGGAAATAAACCTCAGACCACACCAGTGTTTGCTGTGACCTGTGACCAACAGCCAAATATTTCCTCTCTTTAGGGTGAAGCTGGTGCTCCTGGAGAGAATGGTGCTCCTGGACCAATGGTATGTTTTCTAAACATCACCACCGCCCAGTATCATAAGAACATTACAAAAAAGTACGATCCAGTGTTGGTGGAATGCTAATGCTCCCTCTCCCTCTCCTACACAGGGACCTCGTGGTTTGCCCGGTGAGAGAGGTCGTCCTGGACCCAGCGGAGCTGCTGTGAGTTGGATTTACAAACCCCCAGTTGGCATTAGATAGGTTAGATGGGTCACATCGCTGTCCTGGTGCATACTTCAGAATTCAGAAACATAAACTCAGAAAAATGTTGACACTTACCAGTCAGGAGTTTGGGCACACTTTCTTATTCAACTGAATGAGAAAATGTGTCCAAACTTTTGACTGGTCGTGTATATAAATAAAATTTATAGTAGTTTGTGTGGTTAACATCATTGTTTCGGCTTATCTCCTTCTACTCTGCACCTCTTCCATTTTGTCAGATTTTTAGAAAAAAAATGATGCTCACTGTTGCTCACTACCTTGTTTGCAATTGTCAGGGAGCTCGTGGAAATGATGGTTTGTCCGGCCCTGCTGGTCCCCCGGTGAGTGTCGTTTTGAGTTTCATTACCACACTTTTTCTCTGATGTACGAAGAACTTTAAGCAGAGCTATCCTTCTCTGCACACGTATCTACCTGCGGCAGAGTTACGCCTTAACGCCTTGACATCTGGATGTCTCAGTGATGTGATTTATAGTTGGCTGTTTGTTCCTCTGTGTAGGGCCCCGTTGGTCCCTCTGGAGCTCCAGGTTTCCCCGGTTCACCTGGTTCCAAGGTAAGTCACAGTTTACAGAAACAATGCCCATAGTTCCAGTTGATCAGTAACTGCCTTGTCTCACAAAAAAAATAAACCACTGTCAATGTTCTTTGAATGTTGTGTTTAACAGGGATCAACAGACAGTTTGTGTTTAGAAAAAGACTTCCATGGATCAAATGAAACTAACTTTGAATGTGCAAACACAGAACTTTTGTGAGGATAAGACAAATGCTTTAGTGAAATCGGAGGAGGCTGCACAGCACTGAAAAACTCTTCAAACTGCTAGAGTGTGTGCAAACTTAAGGAGGAAGAGTCCTTCTCCCTCTCTCTACTTTGCATCTGTTTCTTTCTTCCTGATAACAGACGGTATCAGTTCAGAGCTCAAATGAGTATGGCTGGACAAGAAAATCCTGTAAGAACTTCTGCTGCAATGAGGGCAAATTACAATCATGTAGGACTTGTTGAGTGCACCCTCACTTGAGTGAGGGTGCACTTTATGAAATAACGCTTTTGAGCACTTCTCATATCACTTGATTAAGACCTACTTTCATTGACCATTCAGCTTAGGTCTGCCTATTAACTCCCTGACACCACATAATTCCCCACATCACTGCCTCGCTTCATTTTTTTCCTGTCCGTGCCTCACAAGCAAAACTTTGCAGTTAAAAAGGACCCAAGAGAAACAAGTGTTTGAGCCTGAAGAAAATAAACCAGTTCAGGACTGAGAAGCTCCAACTCACAGTTGAGTCTGTGAACTGTGATATTACGTAGCTACCACAACTGAAATACATTCAGACATTCTCTGTAGATATTTTCCACTATTTATTCTTTGATATTTAGAAATCTTTAACTCAGAAGAGTCAATCTTCAGTCAGTTGAAATAGTCTAAAGATCTGCTCTGTCATAATATTTAGTTTTGGAATTTCATTCTCTGACAGAAAAGTTGCCAGTGCACTAAAATCTCTGGCAATCCACCATCAAGGGGGTTCCAAATATTGACCTACAGTCTTTCAACTAGGGGCCCAGTCTTATTTTTACACGAACCCAAAAGCTCTGGAAAGCATTATAACTTGGCTCTGGATGGCTGGCGTCTGAGAATGACAGGAAATTGGTTATTTTGTTCATTTAAACACTGCTATTTCATAACCAACTCCAATTTCAGTGTTGTACCACTAAGATGCTTCATAAAGGATCCAACACAGTTGATATGTGGCGTCTGTGCATTAGTCATTAGAGGTACTAAATATAATCACATTGGTCACTTGACTTTGAGCCCATCCATTATCACAAGGACAGACTATAATTTTTACATCTAACTGGCCTCAAACTACCTAGTTTGATAAGAGTTATGAAATAAAATGAATAAAAGTCTGGACACTTTTATCTGTTATCTTGTCTCACTTTATCTTGATTGATCTATAACTAATGTATATATTTTATTTCTCACTCTTTCACATTTGTACTTCAGGATTTGGTCATTATCTCTCTTTTTGTCTTTCTGACCAGGGAGAAGCTGGTCCCACTGGTGCTCGTGGACCTGAGGGAGCTCAGGGGCCCCGTGGAGAGTCAGGCACTCCTGGATCCCCTGGACCCTCTGGCGCGTCTGTAAGTGATGCTACGAACATGTATCCAAATATAAATTCCTGAACTGTGCTCTCATGCTTTGTATGTTTGTTTGTTTGTTTTTCTCTTCAGGGAAACCCTGGTACTGATGGTATCCCTGGAGCTAAAGGATCTGCTGTAAGTATAAAACCCTTACTGTTTGTGTCTTACAACATGTAGTCACCTTTTCAGTTACTTTACTTAAGTTCATCACCTAAAGCAGAAATAATTTGCATGTGTTTTGGACTAGATTGTTGACACAGCAGATATTTCAGTAACACTCTCTTTCTAAAGGGTGCCCCTGGTATCGCTGGTGCCCCTGGGTTCCCTGGACCTCGTGGGCCTCCTGGGCCTCAGGGCGCAACCGGACCTCTGGGGCCAAAGGGCACATCTGTATGTACTCACTGAATAGCCGACAAACCACAGATCCTTTTCATTGGAATTACTTTGAAACCATTTTCAGTTTCATTCACAGCTGCGCATTTCCATCTGTAAAAAATGACAAACTACTTCTTTCTCTCCTCGACTGCTCTCTCATTTGTGTGCTTTTCCTATCAGGGGGACCCAGGTATTCCAGGCTTCAAGGGAGAGGCAGGACCGAAAGGAGAAATTGTGAGTTTAATTCCATTTTCATCTACAGTTTATTCTTCATTTCCCACAGACTGTATAAAAAGGCAGATGAAGCCTCCAGGTCGGAAAAAACTGCAAAGCCAATGTGAACCTGCATTCTTTCTATTACCAGCAGGGGGCTTCACTGCAAAGGTCTGATGGTGTAGAAAAAAAGGACACGTTCTGCTTGTTATACCAACTCAGTTTTGTCATGGGATAGTGGTTTCATGAAACACATGTTCCTCACAAGATAACCTGGAAATCAAGATACCAAGTTAGGATTTGATGGTCATACTAATAATAATAATGATATTAGAGATCAAGACAGAGCCCACTAACCAGCGGGTTTTTCCAAGTTCTTCTATCGTCTGTGGTATTTCTTCTATCAGCGGTTCAACTAGTTCTTTAAACCCAAACATTGTCATCCAGTGTAAAAATACAAGCATGCCAAATAGAAAATCAAACATTAGTCAGTTATAGCATTAAGGAATTTAAGCAAATTATAGTCATTCTGAAATTCATTGTATGAAACAAGTAAAACAACAACTTTTTTTCAGCCATCTTTTTTTTTATCCATGAAATGTAAGTCTTGTTCTCTGCCTGCGATAACACGCTCTCTCGTGGATGTTTACCAGGGACCAGTTGGTCTTCAGGGCGCACACGGCCCACAAGGAGAAGAAGGAAAGAGAGGACCCAGGGGTGAGCCCGGTGCTGCTGGACCACTTGGACCTCCAGGAGAGAGAGTAAGGGATTTTATCACTTCATACCATTCAACCATTAAACTATCCCCACGTTCCTTAACGACGTTTTGCCCCGATCATCTGTACTTTTGAACTTTTCTGAACATTTCTTCAACTCAGGAACGATAATGTTGCTGTTATCTGAAGCCTAATCTCTGATTCCTGCTCAGGGTGCTCCTGGTAACCGCGGTTTCCCTGGTCAAGATGGTCTGGCTGGTCCCAAGGTGAGTCTCGTCCTCACTCCCAAGAGGAGGTTTTATCATGGTCGCGGAGACTGAAAAGAAAATGGACAGAGATGCATCAGGAGAGAGGAGATAAGAGGGAGGAAGATGGGGATATGGAAATGGAATGGAGCAGCAGCTCTGTGTGTTTTCACATCTATCTATCAGTGGTGTGAAACTGACACTTAATCTATTAAGTTATTGTTACAACCACTAGAAATTACTACCGGAATATTAGAATATTACAGATTAGATTAGAATATTACAAATTAAGTCTTGTATTTAACTTTGACAGTTAAACACGTGTGTCGCGTCATCTTGCTGCAAACGCAGTCCACTGGTACAAATAAGTAGCCTGAAACCTGTGCCTAACAGATATCATGTGGCCTATAAATTATTATTTTCTGTTATTTATTTCAATAACCATTAAATCCAACTATGCACATTTAACCTAGCTCGCATTTCTGCTGCTGTAATTTACTGTGTCATCACCAGAATCTATGCAGAATTTGGCATGATTTCACTCTAGAAGTGAGAAGTGACATTCACAAAGACTCGCAGGCTGAACAGACTCGTCTTTTGGCCGTTAGCCTTCATAAATATTATTTGCCAAAGTGACTGTGAAATCATTTCAGCTAAGTCTACGCACAATGTGTCACTTGTGCTCCAGCACTAAACAAAAATGGCGTTCAGTCGCACATTATCTTTCATGCCGGTAACGTCACAGTACAGAATCCCATTGATGAATGTGATCAAACAGAAAGTTTGTTTAGTTTCCGTCACCTCAGGTTGTGTTGCACGAAATGACATTCAGTATTAAATAAAGTAATATCCAGATCAACGCTGCCAAACTCATTTCATTTCACATTCAGTGTGAAAAATAATACTGAATTTGGTCACTTTATGGCACTATAGAGGAAAAATGTAAAATAATCTGAAGCACGCTGAGCAGCATTGATACATGCATCGCCACCATGTGGCCAGAAGATGGCAGCATAGCTCTCCCTCTTATGGTGACCCATTTATGCCAATGCCAGCGTCTCATTTAACATTATCTTCCCCCACACACCATTTCATTTACACCAAAATGAATCTGCCAAAATTTAATATTCTCATCTACAGCACCTCAATGAGACGCCTTCACACTATCAAAAAAGGAAAACTCATTTTCGTTGCAGTTCAGGAATTGAAGTGTCGACTTTTCTGTGACTTGACAGAGTGACTGACCCTTATTTTTTCCTGTCTCTCCACCATAGGGAGCCCCCGGTGAGCGTGGACCCTCCGGTGCCAGTGGACCTAAGGGTGCTAATGGTGACCCTGGTCGCCCTGGAGAGTCTGGTCTCCCTGGTGCCAGAGTAAGCTCTTTTTAGTAGAATATTTAAACCCCTCTACCATAGCAGAGATAAGAATACAAATACAAAAACACAGCAACACATCTGTAGCTGACATTTAGACTTCAGCCTGACGTGATTTCATATTGAATGAACAGAATAATCAACAGCTCCTTCGGTAAATCGAGTTCATTATCATCCACGATCTAAAATGTTTTCTCAGTCTCATTTCAGCTCTCAGTCATCTGTATGTGTGTGTGTAGGTGTTGAATTGTGGCTTCCTCCTCACTGTGGCTGTCAGAGGTGTAAATTCAGACGTTCTGACTCTCATGGATCGTTTTCCGTTCTCTCACAGGGTCTGACTGGACGGCCCGGTGATGCTGGCCCTCAAGGCAAAGTCGGACCTTCTGTGAGTGACTTCTGTCGTCTTCTGACTTCATAAATCAACATCAACAGACAGCTGTTCAGGGACTGAATTTTACTCCTGTGGTTTTGTTTGGTAGTTTGTTCATTTATTTATTTCTGAGCAAAGATTGGAGTAATAATGGAACAGCAGTTTATACCTGTCGGCCATGTTACAGATTTCTCTGCGACTCCACGTTGATGTGCTGAGGTTCTCTCCATTTCAGACACACTCAAGTGTAATGAAGAACCTTCCACTGCTTCTATTAGTTTACTAACAAACTGCCAAACAAAATATTAGCATGATCACATAGGTTTGTGTCCCAATTAGATTCTTACTATGGTAGAAAGGAATTTTAATCCACATTTTAAATAACTAAATAATAACTAAACTTTTCAATCAGGGAGCGTCTGGTGAAGATGGTCGCCCAGGACCCCCCGGCCCACAGGGAGCCCGCGGACAGCCTGGTGTCATGGGATTCCCTGGACCCAAGGGAGCAAATGTAGAACTTCACCGTCTGTTGTTTTTATATTGTATATTTGTTTGTGTCATCGGCTTAAGAACTGGACACACCTGGAATACTGTGAATCAACTCCGCCATTTTATGTGCAACATCATGCATCCTTTCCTGACTTTCAAAATAAGAGCAAACCAGAAAAATCCACAACAACACAGTAACCAAGTGCTGCATTTTGTTCCTCATGTCATAGGGTGAGCCTGGCAAGTCTGGTGAGAAAGGACTGGGTGGAGCTCCCGGTCTGAGAGTAAGTTCTTCCGTTTTTTATACTTTCTGTGAACCTGGTAAAATTGGTAAAATTCAGCTGCATGTTAAAGATTCATTCATTCAAGAAAACAAGATCTTGTCATTGCGTTACATCAATGTAGCCCACTGGCTTTTTAATTTCAATAATTATTTTACCCATGAGTACTGTAGTTACCCTGGGTATCTACAGTACAATGTATTTGCAAGAGGCAGAAAATACAATCATGCTGAAGTAGTTTGTAGGTTCAGATTTAAAATCATCCAAATGATTGAACTTCAGCTTCATAGGAAAAATGAGGAAAAGTTCAATTCTGCTATCAGATGTCTATGTCCTCCCATTCTGCTCACCCTCTCTCGCTCTCCTCCGTCGTCCTCAGGGTCTGCCTGGCAAAGATGGAGAGACGGGCCCTGCTGGACCCCCTGGCCCCGCCGTACGTATCTGTAGCCCACTGCTCATCGCTTTCAGACTGATGCTATCTTTTCCTTCTCCGGGTCTGCACTCTGTAGCCCTCAGTTGGTCCTTTTTCCACACTGACTTCACGATAAGTCTGTCTACAATATAAAAGTCCTTCACATATTGTCTAGACATTGTATATTGGCATTGATGACTCAAAGGCTAACGCACGTCTTAATCTGCATCTGGATCTGGTTCTTGTGCAAAATGAGACATGAACAGTTAATAATGAACTCAACTGATAATTTGACATACAAGGTTGGCACATGTAAGGTTTGTATATATATTATAAATATATGTTTTAATTGGCAATATAAATGTGTTCAACTTTGACATGATTGCGTTCAAATGGAAGTAATGAACAGATCAAAACTACTGGTCCCAAACTTCATTCTGAGCTGTATCAGCTGCTGGGGATTGAAAGAAGAGCAGGAGACATGGCAGCTCCACAGATTTGCAGAAAGATGACTCGACTTTAACTTTATGCAGTGAGGTCAGTGAGGAAACAGCAGGCTGGCAGGAAAACTGATTTACCTGTCAAACTAGGCAGTGCAGATAAAATCCAGAATGTTCTCCCACTGCCTGTTTCTCAATCAGTTGCTCTCAGATACAAACGTGTTTGACGTATTGTTAAAAAGTTTTGTGTCAGTAACACCGATGTTCCCTGTCCTAATCTTCAGTGTAAACTTCCTGCTATTCTGAGTTTAATTAGGATTATGTTTTGAGTTTAATTCTGATTATTTTTAGGGCTCTGCTGGAGAGAGAGGAGAGCAAGGACAGCCTGGTCCCTCTGGTTTCCAGGTAAGTCTGTCCTCTTTATTCACATGGTCGATCATGACCACATGACTCACATAACGTGCCTGTGACTGTGTTTGTTTACCTGATACACGCAGGGTCTGCCTGGACCCCCTGGTCCTCCTGGTGAGGGAGGCAAACCTGGAGACCAGGTGAGTACGCTGTCAGTTTACTTGAGCCTTGTACAGTTATGTAAGGGCGATATCTGGTTCCAAGCTGTACAAATATAACAGAAAAAAGAACATAATAATCTAAATAACCTGACCCTCTACTTACTTTCTTGACAGCTAGGAATGTGTTACTGTTGCTACAAAACATTTAATTTCCCTTTGTAGAAAGGAAATGAGGAATTCTGACCTGGTTCAAATCATTATCACATCATTATCAGCCTTTTCATCCTAATATGAGTTCCTGACGTTCACATCTGCTCCTCTGTCTTTCAGGGTGTTCCTGGAGAGGGTGGAGCTGCCGGTGCAACTGGACCCAGAGTGAGTTCATTGTGTTCATTCAGCTCCACTGCTGTTTTGTTGACTGTCAGACGTGACTGACGCTGCTTCGTCTCTGTGCAGGGAGAGCGTGGTTTCCCCGGAGAGAGAGGAGCTGCTGGTCCTCAGGGTCTGCAGGGACCCCGTGGTCTGCCTGGAACCCCTGGAACTGATGGTCCCAAGGTGAGTCCAGACTGGTAGTCTTGAAGCAGAAGGAGGTCATAATTTGAATACTACCCTGATGGTAAACATCTTAGAATAAAATACACAAATGTGTATTCACTGTTGACCGTGTGTGAATGCATTCACAGATGCATTGGAAAAGTGCCTCCATTTTCCATAATGGTCCGTTCAGCTCTTCTTGAAACTGAATAGAGATTGGACACCACATGTTCCCTCAGCAGATGCTGTTGTCGCACAATCACACAACGGAAATCGATGTCACAAATCCATATACACATCAAGCTGGAAAACCCTTTTATTTCAAGCCACTTTGTCACTTCCTTATCACCTGCCTGTTAAAGTAATTTGTCACACGTCTGTCAGATCAAGGCGAGTGTGATCCCCACTTTTTTGATCCCGTTTTAATCACAGTTCATAGGTGCAGAAAGAAAGTGTGAAGATTTCAGAAGTGTAAAAGTGGAGGTGATAGAGGAATGAGCAGAGAGATGTGGTGGATTCAGACGATTCTGAGAAAGAAATGAATACAGTATAATACAGTAATAATACAGAATTACAATAATACAGTACAATGATACAATAATACAGAAATAATACAGTAAAAAGGCTAAATATGTGAATTTGACTAATCAGTGCAGGCAGAGTTGTTGAACGTGAACACTCTGTGAACACTTCTTTGGAAAATGTTGAAAACGTTTGCCTTTGCATTTCTCTGCTTTGATATTTTGAAATGAGATTGTGTTCTGATAAAAATCCCATTTGGATTTCACACTGAACTGAACACGTTCAAGTAAAAGTGGCACTTTTTTCCATCAAACTAAATTTGAATTAGTTGATTTTGATCATATTTTGCTCAAACTCTCACATCTCAAGCTCTCTCCTGGTCCACCCGTAGGTGCCACCTCACTCTGTGACAGCACCACTAACACACATTGTCTAGACGATATGTCAGTATGTGTAGAGACTGACTCTTATTAAGACCTAAGACTCATGTCGTCCGATGCTGTCATAACGCTTACCTCTTTTTCTCCATAACAGGGAGCCATTGGACCTGCTGGTGCTGCAGGAGCTCAGGGACCCCCTGGCCTGCAGGGAATGCCCGGAGAAAGAGGAGTTTCAGGCATTCCTGGACCCAAAGGAGACAGAGTACGTGCTAGAGAGTGACTAAATATTCATGCACTTAATGAGAGTGAATTCACATTTCCTATTTGCACACATCACATGGCTCACTTGTGTATTTTTTTGAACCTCAAAGGGTGATCTTGGTGAGAAAGGACCTGAAGGTGCCCCTGGCAAAGACGGTGGCCGAGTGAGTGAACTTATTTAATTTGCATGTATGTGTGAAGGTGAGTCATTGTATCACTGTCTAAACTGATTTGGATCTTACAGGGTCTCACTGGCCCCATAGGACCTCCTGGACCTTCTGGTCCCAACGGTGAGAAGGTGAGATTGACGGCTCATTTTTTTCATTTATCTTTGGAGCCCATTGATATTTAGTTTTTATATCTCAGGGGTAGATTAGTTTTAAATCTTTGGGTCATCGTCCATATCAGTTATCCCACCCTAAGTCTGAATCTGCTCCAGGTTTGTTCCGTCAATAACAGATCTTTCCTGCCACCACTGCCAAGCACCGCCAGGAATATTTGATAATAAACAATAAAGAGTTGAGCACCATATTCAGACCTTAATAATAGAATCACACTGGGCTGTGAGGAACTGAACATGCTGTGTACAGCACGTAGTGTGTTGTTGATGCAGCTGCTGTGTTTTCTTGTAGGGTGAATCTGGTCCTGCTGGTCCATCTGGAGCTCCTGGTACCCGTGGTGCTCCTGTGAGTGTTTCCTGTAGCAATTTCACCATCAGAACCTTTGTCTCTCTGGTACACCAAGACCTGTGAACAGTCTCACTCATTATTGTCTGTCTTCCACCCTCCTCCAGGGTGACAGAGGTGAGACTGGACCTCCCGGGCCTGCTGGATTTGCTGGACCTCCTGTAAGTATCCAAATAAGTCTGACCAGCTTTTGTCCGTGTACAACAACAAATTAGTATAAATTCGTTCAGCAGCATTTAGCGCCTCAAACACTGAGAATGAAAAAGAAATGTGAATTCATATAGAAGGAGCAGATATCTGCAAAATGTTGTTTTAAAAGTAAGTCACCCTCCACCAAGGTCCCTGAAAACTGGGCTGGCACAGAAATGATCTGACACAAGGCTGGACATGAAAAAAGGGACGGACGGTACGTTAGAGGAAATCAGAGCGGACTGTAATGATCAGGGTTAATCAGCTTCACTCCACCTGGAAAATGAGATTCCATCTTTAAAAGTTGATTAGATTCAGAGAGAGTCATGAGATGTGATCTATCCTCTGTGTTTCTGTAAAAATCGGTTTCATCATTAATGTTCGTTGTAACAAAAAAAACCCTGTTAGATCAGAATGTAGTCACTTTCACACCTTTAGATAATGTTACAAGTGGTGCGGTATTCTTCCTATTGACTTGAATGTGCCTCTCACCACTTATGCTGAGAAAAGGTAGAAAAGCAAAACTATTATGCTATATTATATGATACTAATACACTATTACAGTATATATATATATATATATATATTATACTATATACTATAAACTATACTACTTTATATGACTTTTGCCAAATGTTTCTGTCTTTGCCACCAGGGTTCTGATGGCCAACCTGGTACCAAGGGAGAGCAGGGAGAATCTGGACAGAAAGGTGATGCTGGTGCCCCTGGACCCCAAGGACCATCTGGTGCCCCTGGACCTGCTGTGAGTGTCTATGTGACTCAGTTGCACCCTTGCTGGATTCCTCTTTTTCTCTTTTTCAAGTGTTTGGAGAATTAAAGCCATCACAACTCGGCCTCATCAGAAAGACTAAACCTACTGTCGGACAGTAAGACACACTATGTTTCCTGTTCCAGGGTCCTACTGGTGTTTTTGGACCTAAAGGTGCTCGTGGTGCGCAGGGACCTCCTGTAAGTCACTTCTTGTTGTCCTATAGCACACGAGGAGCCCTTTATTTTGTCTAAATTGTCTAAATGATCTAAATTATCGTTGTCCTTCTTTCAGGGCGCCACTGGTTTCCCTGGAGCTGCTGGTCGAGTTGGACCCCCTGGTCCCAATGTAAGCTCAGTAGCCTTGTCATGCGTATTAACTGGCAAACCACTGCACTTCTAAATAGACTAAATAAGATGTAAAATGACATACACCCATACAATCAGTGCACTAAACATGTCCGACTCTTCAGTCCCTGGTTTTGGGAACAAGAATATTAGTTTGTATGAGGATAAACAAACATGTAATGAGTGCAGCAGAGGAGATACAGATGTTTAAACGTCACCTGCTGCTTTAAGTTACAAATCTGACAGTAACATTTTATACACTGGCTCATGTTCATATGTGATTTTATTTCATGTCTATTTCATATTGTAGGGTAATCCTGGACCTGCTGGTCCTGCTGGCCCTCCTGGTAAAGATGGACCCAAGGGTGTGAGGGGAGACGGTGGACCCCCAGGTAGACAGGGTGATGCTGGACTCCGTGGTGCTGCTGGAGCTCCCGGAGAGAAGGGAGATGCTGGAGAGGACGGTCCCCCTGTACGTTTGTCATGTACACTTTTATATTAGCTGCTTCTGCAAATGTCTTGACCTTGTGAGGTCATCTAGAATTTAGTCCATCTCACTGCACCCCTAAGAATTTATTATATGCTGTTTTGTTTTCTAAACCTCTGTCAGTCGGCTTTGTGTGTGCTGAGAGCTGATTCCGTCACTAATGGACAGCTCTTCTCTGTTAATACTCGGAGTGTCTACCGGTAATAGCGGACCAGGACAGGGCAGCACCATCCCAGAGTCACACTGATGGCAGGACCCCAGGCTTTTACCATGCCTGCACTCCACATGCATACCCATCACAAAACAGAAGACCTGTCGAGATAATGACACAAGGGAGATAATTGTACACTGAAGCATGAAGATAGCTGCAGCTCGGTGTGAGATCCCCCGTTCCTACTGATTACATACAGTATGTTACAGCCCGATCCATGTATCAGCTCATCCTACTCACTCAGATGTCATCTGGAGTCTATTCTGGATGGGAGCGTGTTGGTGATCACCTCATGATCATGAAGTAGGAATGTAGAGGTTTTTTTTTTATTCCATGGTCCTGTAATTTGTACAAATCATAGGACAGCAAAGAGAGAGCAAAAACAACTGTTGTGGAGGAAAAGAAAGCACAGCTAAGATCATTCTAAGATTCAAGACAAAGGTCAGATTGCGCTGAAGAGGCGACTGTAACATGGAAAACCTCATTGAGGGTCACTCGCTTCAGAAAACGTCTAATACGATTGAGAACAGGAGCACTGGGAATGGGATTCCTCCGTTGGGTTGTGGGCTCGGGACATCTGCAGACTTGGTTGGTGCTGTCTCGGCTTGAACTGGAGAGGTCCAAGCGTGTGAGCTGTTGCTTCCTCAAGCTGACAGCATCATGTTTATGCGTTAACAAATTGGGCAGTAAATGTGTTCATCTCCTGTCTCTGAAGGTCCATATCACCAAATCTGTACTGGATTATATACGTAGCACACATGAAATGGATTTGTTTTACTGTTTTCATCTTTCAGGGTCCCCCCGGTCCCTCCGGTCCTGCGGGTTTGGGTGGCCAGCGTGGTATTGTGGGTCTACCTGGACAGCGTGGAGAGAGAGGTTTCCCTGGTCTGCCTGGACCTTCTGTAAGTATCAAAATGTGCAACTGATCTAATCATTTAATGTACAAATTAGGCTGTGAAAGATCTGAGGATTTATTGATGTTATATATAACTGAGTCTATGAAATGTCAGAAACAGAGAAAATGTCGCGCTGTCTTAAAACGGCATCTAGCTCATAACATAAAAAATAGACTGGTAACTAAATGAATAGCCATGATTGATCATGTCAGATAGTGTGACAGATCCAGGGCTTCACTCTGCTGTGTCCTAACGGACGTTTTCCTCCTGTCGAGCTGATTCCATTTCATGTTTAATGTGACATGAAACACCAAACTTACATCTCTCCGTTTCATCTGTGAACAGAAGCATGTCCCCTACTAACAATCTCTCAGTGGACACGTCCTTACTGTTAATTATTCATCAGTATGCACAGACTGGAGAGCTCGGGATTCACAGAAGGCAGAAGTGATTTCAAGTTCAGCCGGGGTGGTTTCACTGTGAGAATGTGCATTTAATAACATGTTTTCAGGGCATTTGTTATTATCTAGTTATTTGTCCTTGACCATTATTATTATTGAAATGATATTTTTAAAGGTAAAACGACCAAATGGAGGGCACACAGGATGTAGGTTGTCTTGGCGATGGATGCTTTGTTATTTCAGGCTGTTTGGTACAGAAATAATTGGCAGTTTTGTCCTTTACTGTGACATTAGTATGATCCCTTCTTGTGCCTGACCGGATGAAGGATGACCGGCCTTCTTAAAAGGATGACAGAATGACAGCTGCTCTGGAAAATAACACAAACATCGCTCATTTTTTAAATAAACCTAATGGTCCTGGCAGGTAGAGACATATGCTGTATAATAGTTTATATCTATCTTTATGTCCGTTTGAATAGTAGGTCGTAATAGTTATAAATGTTCTGATGTGTTGAGATGAATGCAGACACTGCGCTCCGCCACCCTGGAGGGTCTCCAACTCACAAACAGGGTGTTTTCAAATATAAAGTGCAGCTTTAAAGATAAAAATTACCTGATGTCACATTGATTTTTGCAACCACTCAGTTGAGTGTCGCATCATAGATTTTAATTTACAGACACACGCACACACACACACTGAGCAGACACAGCTGGAGCACCCAAGGGAGGCGATTTGGGGCTGGGTGCTTGGCTGAGAGACACTTTTAACAGAAGAAACAGTCGTACTTCCCCATCTTCCATACAAGCTACTTTTCATCATAAAAACACACTGTATGACACACCCTGTAGTTTATCGATGCCATCACCTTAAAGGAGGTTTTTACTCATCTTTAAACCAGTGCTCATTGTTCTTTGGTCCTCTCCAGTGACACTCAGGGCCTCAGGTACCAAACGACACCACTCAATCCATGAACTGTGTCTCTGTCTGATGTCTTGCCATCGACATGTTAGCTCATGTTGTGTGTAGTTGAATCACAGTGATGAGTCCTCTACTCCTCTCTCAGGGTGAGCCTGGAAAACAAGGAGCTTCTGGTGGTGCCGGAGACCGAGGACCCCCCGGACCTGTTGGCCCACCTGGGCTCACTGGACCTGCAGGGGAGCCTGGCAGAGAGGTAAGAGGATCCAATCCACCTACGTATTGAGTGTTTCGTTCACATCACATTGGCTTTGTGTTTACTCATTATTTATTCATCATGCAGCAGGATTTACATCAGACACGTGGAAACTACTAACACGTGACATTGTTCTGTCATCTAACAGGGCAACCCTGGATCTGATGGACCCCCTGGAAGAGATGGTTCTACCGGCATCAAGGTGAAAAATGCCCTGATAGTGTCTGTGTACAGTGTGTTTTTACAATACTAGTACTACTACTACTACTCCATCCCATGATCTCCTCTTTGCCACATCCCTGTTGTAACTGTTGTTCTGTCTGTTCTGCAGGGTGACCGTGGTAACACCGGCCCTGCTGGTGCTCCTGGTGCGCCTGGAGCCCCCGGTGCTTCCGGCCCAGTTGGGCCCACTGGCAAACAGGGAGACCGAGGCGAGGCTGTGAGTAGTCACATCAGTTTTATATTAAGAAAGTTCCCGTTGTTGTCAATTAGCATATTGCCTGATAGCGCTCTACAGAAGAATTAAAGTGATTTATCCCTGACTGAGGGGACTGTTTTTAGACTTTCTTATCTACATGGGGCTTGTGCTGTGCAAATGACCAGACTTTCATTTTGGTTTTCTATTATTGCAACGTTGTCCCAATTAATAGATCATTTTGATGACTACTTTTATTGTAACCCGTGCTTGTTTTGCTTCCCCAGGGTGCACAGGGGCCTGCTGGATCTCCAGGACCCGCTGGAGCCAGAGGAATGCCAGTATGTGTCTGTTTGACAAAGACTACATATGGTCACACGGTTTAAGTAGAGAAAAGTGAAATTGATGTTTGTGTATCGGAACTAGGATGCTTTCTGTTTGTCCTCAGGGACCCCAAGGACCCCGTGGAGACAAGGGTGAGGCTGGAGAGAGTGGTGAGAGAGGACAGAAAGGACACAGGGGCTTCACTGGTTTGCAGGGTCTCCCAGGACCTCCGGTAAGAATTCAGACTGAATAAACATTGTTCATTTCATGACATTTAGTATGTTTTGATAGCTTCAACCCGTTGAGTGTGTAAAAACGTGAGTGTCTGTTGTAGGGTCAATCTGGAGACCAGGGTGCAACTGGACCTGCTGGACCTTCTGGGCAAAGAGTGAGTACACACATCACCAAATTATCATGAGTAGTACTACTGCTACAGCTACTGCTACTACTACTACTACTATCTTAATTTGTATGGCACACAAACATGCAGTATACATTTTTCAATCGCCCATCAAATCCTCCATCTGTGTTAACAGGGACCACCTGGACCTGTCGGTCCTGCTGGAAAGGACGGTGCGAATGGTATGCCAGGACCCATCGGACCTCCTGGACCCCGTGGTCGGAGTGGAGAGACCGGTCCTTCTGTGAGTATGCCCCAGGACGTGTGACCATCCCAGTCACATCGTACTTGACCAGGAGCACCGAGGCAAGACTTGTTTGGGCTAATGGGTGAAACTAGGCTGCTTGTTTGCAGGGTTGAAACTAGAAGAGACGTCTCGGAGTATTTCCTGTACACATTTGGGGAGATGAGGAAGGAACAGACAAACATTTCTAGATGTTGTATGTAAGGTGACTTCTCCTCTTCACCTGACAGGGACCTCCTGGAAATCCTGGACCCCCTGGTCCTCCTGGTCCCCCTGGCCCTGGTATCGACATGTCTGCCTTCGCTGGCTTGGGTCAGACAGAGAAGTCCCCCGATCCTCTGAGGTACATGAGAGCTGACCAGGCCTCTGGAAACCTCCGCCAGCACGACGCTGAGGTCGACGCCACACTCAAATCCCTCAACAACCAGATTGAGAACATCCGCAGCCCAGAGGGATCCAAGAAGAACCCGGCTCGCACCTGCAGAGACCTGAAGCTGTGCCATCCAGACTGGAAGAGTGGTGAGTGAAAGCGGAATGGATTGACTTGAGCTGATCGGTGGTGCTGGAGGTTGAACGATCATCTGTTGAGCAGATGGTTACTGATGACCTTCCTTTAGCACGGATCCTTTAATTGCCCCTGTGACATTAGATAGGTGTGATATAACTGAATACAACTGCAGCCCATTCACCATTTCTCAAGCGTGTTCCTCTGATCATTGTGTAACCATCTGATAAACTGATTCATCGGCTCCCTCTGCATGTAGGAGAGTACTGGATTGATCCCAATCAGGGCTGCACCGTTGATGCTATCAAGGTCTATTGCAACATGGAGACTGGGGAGTCCTGCGTCCAGCCCAAACCTTCCAGCATCCCTCGTAAGAACTGGTGGTCCAGCAAGAGCAAGGACCGCAAACATGTCTGGTTCGGAGAAACAATGAATGGAGGATTCCACGTAAGTCTTCAGTTTTTGATCCATCATATCGTCTGTGTGGGGCTGACTCTAGTGTAATATCTCAACATCAACCACCTAATGAGCATTTGTTCTCTTTCACCCACAAGTGTCTGAAAAGGTCTGAGTCAATGACCAATGATGAATTCTGATCAAATGGGTGATCGGAAGTTTGTGCAAGATAAGAGGAGTTTGATGAGGGTGTTTGTTTTTAAAATGCTTCAGAACTGGTTTAAACCGTTCAGGTCCTTCTAAAGCCTCATGTGAGGAATAAAAGTACTGAATTTTTACATAATGAGTCCAATTGCCTCCAGTTTAACCCAATTTAACCCATATTATGACCTGGATGACTGAGAACCATCACAGACACTTAATTTTTACAGTTTTCAAGGTCATAAATAAATCATAAATCTATTTAAATCTATACAGTCACTTTTTAAATCACGTGATTTTATTCATGTTTGTTGTCTGGTGCATTAAAGAATAATTAGTTCATATAATTCAGCTCTAATGTTAAATAATGTGAAATTCTTGGTATGGTGAAATAAAAGGAAAGTGTCTATTAAATGAATCACCATTAATCATCATTGATCATCTACCATTAAAATGACAAGAGAGCCTCGAGGATCATCTCGTCCTCCCAGGCCCGACCACTCTGCTTCCTCCTCGCTGACGTCGAGTTCCAGCCCTTTTAGATGGACACTAAAATCCTCCACACCTTTTCTGTGTTTGATCCCAAACAAATGTTGTATTTGAGGTATTGACGGATCTCGTGTTCCCATCAGTTCAGCTATGGCGACGACATGCTGGCGCCCAACACTGCTGCCATTCAGATGACTTTCCTGAGACTGCTGTCGACTGAGGCCTCTCAGAACCTCACCTACCACTGCAAGAACAGCGTGGCCTACATGGACGCCACAGCAGGCAACCTGAAGAAGGCCGTGCTGCTGCAAGGATCCAATGACGTCGAGATCAGAGCCGAGGGCAACAGCCGCTTCACGTACAGTGTGATGGAGGACGGCTGCACGGTAAGACGGGGAACATTCGATCAATGTTCAGTTCTCACTTTACATACAGTCATGGATATAAGTATCAGACCACCCACCCAGATGCATGGAATATCAGTCAGGTGCTAACTCCTTTGTGTATCATGTGACTAACAGACAGAAATGAAATGAAAACATGGAGTTCACGCACACTCCTTTGTGTGAGTTAACAACTTAACGAACCACCAGTCCCCACTAGTCAGTTCAGAACTGAAGAAGCTTCTTGGATACAAACAAGTCCAGTTGCCTACGAATTAACCCAGCAAGAAACCATGACCTGGATGACTGAGACCCTTCACAGACAAGAAAACAAGTGGTCTAATGCTTTTTTTCCATGACTCACTATTTCAGTCTCTTTGCCATTGGCTACCATGACCTGCAGCTTGACCAAAAATTATTTGAAGCTTCATTGCTGTTACAACAGAGAGCTGCATGGATACATTTACATTTGTTGGTGTCGTCATTGTCATTTTTATTACGGAATAGTGGGTTATTTATATAAGCATGGTGTTATGCAGTTGGTTTCATACTTGATAACATGTTTAATCATCTCACAAACCACAAAATACCAAGATATTAGTTGGTTGGTCTGGCATGAAAATTAAAAGTGAGGACATTTTTCATTTTCCCGTTCGGTGACGTTCACTCAGAATCACCAAATCATTCTTAATGTTCCTCCTGCACAGAAACACACAGGACACTGGGGCAAGACGGTGATTGAATACAGATCACAGAAGACCTCTCGTCTGCCCATCGTGGACATTGCCCCCATGGATATTGGTGGAGCAGACCAGGAGTTTGGAGTTGACGTCGGACCAGTATGCTTCTTGTAAAGAAGAAGGGGATTGGCAGAGAAAGAAAAAGAAGAAAATGAAAAAAAATAAAAATAAAAATGACAGATGAGCACACTTCAGAGGAAAGAGGAGAGAAAGAGAGAAGAGGAAGAGTCAAGACACTTTTTTTTTTAAAACTGGACTGTTTTCTAAGTAAAAAGTGCTTTTTCCAAATTGAACTCGTAGGATATCTGCACTGAATGACACCGGCAAACTGTCATCTGCGATTCATCCAGCATCACGTCCATGTTCACAGCCAGCACCCCCACCCCCACCCCGCCCAGTGCCCGGCTCCATCAAAACGAGGGAGGAAGCATGAGTAAAGTACAGGAACATACCAGGGAACGATAGAGAGAATCATGTGTTGGTGCTATTTATTTATTGTTTAGGTCCCAGGTGTGCAAGGACTGAGTTACACATCCTTTTTAAAAGAAATGACCCACCGTTTTCCTCTCACCTTTCCTCCTCTTTTCAAACTCTGTCGCTGTCCCTGTAACATACCAAGAACTTTCTATGAAACCAAAAATCTAGATGAATATAAAGTGCAGGTGTTCCTACTTCTACCACCAGCGTTTTTTCAAAAAGTGTATTATAACAAACTCAGTGGTGCTATTGTTGTGAGACCGTAGGTATTTTAACAAGCAGATATTCATATGTAGTGACATGTCTACAAATATATGTGTATGGGTACACTCTCACACACACACACACACACATACAGTTTCTTTGAAAGCGTTGCACCAGGTGTGAATGTCCCACCCTCTCTTCCATGAACATGCCCACGATT
Source organism: Aeoliscus strigatus (assembly GCA_901007665.1). Classification (NCBI taxonomy): domain Eukaryota; kingdom Metazoa; phylum Chordata; class Actinopteri; order Syngnathiformes; family Centriscidae; genus Aeoliscus; species Aeoliscus strigatus. Next base: position 322,505 of record CAAKHB010001952.1, on the reverse strand, counting down.
TATTTTTACAATCAAGGCAATTTGGAGCAAATACTGGTTTGAATGCTCTTCCTTCATATTTGTTTTGATATTTCAAAGCTACCTCACAAAAAAAAAAAACAGAACACCGTCTCACGATCAAAATACGGCCCTCCCCTGTATAATTCATCCACTTGACAATATGGTGAGAAGCCTGGTTAGGAGAGCCCAGTCGCCACTGCCCCTCGTCCATGTGCTCTGCACCACCCTCCTGTCCCTCTCTGCTTCCTCCCGTCGGTCCCCTCACACAGGACGTGCCCTCTGCGTTGGCGTACACACACACACACACTGTTGAGATTGAAGGTGTGATGGCTGATTCCAGTTTTCCGACCAGAGCAGAGGGTTCGTTTGTGTGAGGCTGTGTATATTTTTTATTATTAATAATAGTATTATTATTGATAATAGCATTATTATATTAATATTATGATCATGACTTGTTTTTGTTACGTTTTAATTAATGTAAATTGGAAATAAAAGACAAAACCAAGTTACAGGCTGAAGTTGCTTTTTATTTGTATACTTGCAGGTTTCCCCCATGCTGAGAGTTTTTCACCGTTCTTTAAGGAAATCCCTTAAAACAGTCGTCACACCTAAACAGCTCTGATTTCATGAAGAAACGTGATGATTACAATGATGGTCTGATGATCATATAAATACCTCCAGAATGTATATATATATAATAATGAAATAATAATAATATATATATCATTAAGTCATAACACACCGGAGTGTAGGAATAGGAAACAGCCAATTAGCTCATTTTGTGAAATGATCATGTGTTCTTGTACTTCCATTACTTCTTTTCATCTCCTTGCCTTTATCCAACCTACAATAGAAATAAAAGGTGGAAGCAATTCTATGAAAAAATAGAGTAATAGTTCTTTCATTTTTCATACTTATTTTTGCTTGTAATCATTTTAGTTCAATTGTTATTTCACGTAAGGGTCCAGTTTATGACTTCATGTCCTTTGTGTAATTATTGGCAAAGAAACAGGAGAGAAAACAAACCACACACGGGACATTTCCTGCAAAAAGGCTACCAAACATTATGTAACTGGTTGAGAATGATGCATGAGTGTAAAGGTAAACACTGTCACGTTACATTCTCTATGATTTTGACACAGATTCGACACACATTAGACAGATGTTCCGTTACAACCACAGATCTTCACAGGTTTCTCTACAGATGTGTTTGTTGTTTTAAATGACACAAAGCACGGGACTGACGACTAATGACTCCAGAGATTAAACCTTCTAATGACCAATCAGAGACATTTTATAAACCTGCCATAGCACAGCTAATTCTAGTTCTACACCACGGTCTGCGTTCATCCCAAAAAACATTGCAGCACACCACAAATAGCACATGACAGCACAGAGCAAAATGACTTGGCTCATGTTTCACTTCAGCTCATTCATGGCCAGACTGACTGTTAGATATTGGCAGTTTCAATCCATCCATTAACACTTAACTGTACATTGTAAATGTACACAAACAGAGAGACGTAGTCTTCAGAAGTAGGGTTTGCTGCACAAACTCAATCCTTGCATTAAAAAAAAGTAGAACCTCATTAAACATACTGTGATTCAGAGTTTAAATTAAAATAGGAATTTATTGCAATTTCTATGAATTCAGTGAGGTCTTTGTATCGTGGGATCACACTGGAAGGAGGTCTGGCTATTTTTTGAAGTCCCAGGCTGCTCAGAAAACTGAAATGTGGCGAATGCATTGGGGGGAGAAAAAAAAAGGAAAGAAATTGGACTTCCCATGACTGGACAGTCGCAAACGTCCCTAAAGGGACACCATGCTATTCTCATCAGGATGATCACAGAATGATTTGGGAAACAGAAAATAAATCCTGTGTAGACTTCATTCGGTTGTTGTCAATATCACACGAGATAATCGAGCAGTGAATGGTTGATCAAACCTACATATCTGCCCAGGGCCTCAGGCGACTGCAGCCGCCCCGCTGGGAATGAGATTTATGTACCATTTACAGGCATCACATGGAACTATTAACTGAGAAAGGGTTCCTTCGAATATCAAAGCGTTATTTTCACAGTGGCTTGAAAATCAATACAAAAAAATCTATTATGAACAGTCTGTATGTTAAGTGTGAGATGTAATTTGGAAATCAGCGGCCTGAAAAAACAGGACTCAAGAGATTCATTATAGAAAAACCAACAGAGCTTCTCACAGGATAATAACCTTTAGAGTGAGAATGGTTCTGTTTCTAACTGGTTGAAATCTGCCGCTGCGGTGGCAGCGAGACGTACGCTGAACTGTCCAGATATTCTCCAGCTGATTGCTGCAGCTTGGAGACAAAACTGTTCACCTCCAGCGCTAATGGCTTCCTGAGAGTAAATTTAGATCGGCTATTCTCCGCTGGCTCAGACGCTACTGACACCGTGGACCATTATTACAGAAGGCTTCAACAGCATCCGTGCAAAAATCAACGTTATGAGAGTGACTCTGGTCCTCACGATGCCCCAAAGTACCACATGGTCACCTGCAATGTGTGTGTACACACACACACACACACACACACACACACACACACACACAGGCACAGAGGCCAAAGGACAAACCACTCTGAGTCCACTCTCCTGTAGGATAAACACACTGGCCCTGATTAGAGCCAAGTGTTCATCGAGGCCAAAGACCTGCATTTAGAGCTTAATGAGAGAAAGAAGAAAAACAGCACAGACACAAGAGCTGAACAGAAAAGGAGTTCTACACCAGGAACATGGAGACGGAACCTTCAAAGAACTTCTCTCCCTTTTCCACATTTGATGCTTTTACCTCCTGTTTTATTGTTCTGGTTTCTTTTCACAGCACAATAAACCCCCCTCCTGTTTCATCTAGATGCAACAGAGACATTTATCAAGTACTGGGGGGTTAGAGTAGGAACAAATATGAGACAAATATGAAGAGCCACTGCAGCCACGCTGAGGTTCATTTGCTGTGTGCCGGTTTCATCTGCAGCCTCCGTTGTTCTTTCCTCTCCATTACAGCCAAGCAGGAGTTCAGAAACCCGTGCTCAGAGTGTCGGTCTCTGTGGGGGCCTTGCGGGGGCTGGGTAAACTCTTCAGGTACTCCAAATGTCTTCTGGCCTCCGCTTGGTTCTGCCTAACGTAGTACACCACATACACAATCACCATGAAGAACCACACGAACATGGTCACCAGCATCGCCACGTCTGTGGTTTTCCTCTGCAGGCTGCAGAAATTCACCCCTGAATCCAAGAGCTTGACCAGCGGCTGACCCGCATGCTCGCCCTGAGACCCGGGGTCCTCCCACCTGCTGCCCTCGCCCACCCCACGCACCGAGCTCTCACAAATGATCGCGTTCACGGTCTCGGGCTCCAGGTTCAGAGTCTTCATCAGCTCCTGCAGGGCGCAGTCACAGTGCCAGGGGTTGTGATAGAGACGTGTCTTTGCATCAGTGGAGCCAAACTCCTCCCTGCTGGCCTGACGCAGCTGGTTATGCGAGAGGTCCAGGAGGCGCAGCTCGGGGCCCAGGTGTCGCAGGGCCCCCGAGGACAGAGAGTCGATGCGGTTGTGGGACAGGTACAGGTCCCGCAGGCGGACCAGGTCGGTGAAGGCGCTCTCGGGGAGGTTCCGGATGTAGTTGCGCTCCAGATGGAGGGATACGGTTTCGGGTGGGATGCCGTCCGGGATCTCCCGCAGCCCGGCATCGGAGCACAGCACCGTGGCCGTGTCCGAGGCACAGCGGCAGCTTTCTGGACACTCCGGGGATGCTTGACCCCACAGAGCAGAGAAAAGGAGCGTGATGCACAGCCATGAATGTGAATCCCCTCCTCTTCTACGGACGCCGGTACATCTCTCCTCACGCCAGCCTGAGCACATCACCTCACCATAAATCCCAGTCAGACACACACGGCCCCCCCACGAGAATCTGCCAAATTGAGAACAAAGGGTCAGTTTGAAACAGGCCAAACTTCTGCAAACCACAAGATTCACTGACGGAGGAGATGAGAATGTTTGGGACAGGAGGTCGACGAGGAAATGAGCTTAAGCCGGTTCATCTGACGCTCCTGCAACGAGAAACACCGTCGGAGCTTCAGCTCCAATTCACGCTACGACAAATCAGGTGGCATCACTTGTCCGTAATACTGAAATGGAATTGGACTTAAAGTGTGGTGTGCTGTGTCCATTCTGGGTGAGAGGGGTGGAGTGCTTGGGAGGGGTCTGTTGGATATCTGGAGCGTTGAAAACGTGACTTAGCGGTCGCAGCGGCCCGGGCTGTCCTCGGGCTGTGGAGGGGTGCATCCCCACCAGATCCTGGAGGGTGGATTGGGGATGTGACAGAGGTGGTGTCATGCCAGCAGAACTGAATAAAACTTCAACCCAAAAGGAAACTGGACGAGAAGAATGTTTCATTGAGGCGATACCGTCATGACTCCATCCTAGTTGAACACTAGTCCGTGTATTTCTGCATCAGAAGGAGCTAACTCACGTGGACCGCTGTCGTCTGAATTCAGGACAAGACAAGCGTCAAATCCTTCTCATCACCAGGTTTATATTCATTGTCCCCTTCTGCCAAAGCCGCTTCATCAGACTCCGTGTGTGTGTGTGTGCATTGTAAAGATGGAGGATCGATAGCTGAGACATTGGCTGCTGCTCTATTAACGACGGGAGCATCAATCCTGCTTGTGTCTCACGGTGTCGATAAGTGACAGAGCTGGAAGAGGAAGCCAGCTGTAATCAAGGGGGGACAACTGCTCGCAACTCCTGCACCGAGTAGACAAAAGTTTTTAAAATAAAACTCTGGCTAGACTCTGCAGCACATGCTGAGACCCGCAGGAGATGACACCACACGTGTCGTCTGTTTTAGAGTCAGCTCAGCTTGGATTGTTCCATCAATCCAATCAGGCATTTCCGAGTCAACAGAACAAGGCTGAGTTCAGTGGCACCATGTTCTAGTTCCAGTCTTCACTGGATTTCACCAGAAGAACATTCTCTGACATGTCAGACACATTCAGCTTCCTCTAGAATGAAAACTGTCGGTGCTGTCCTGGTTGACTGAAGGTGTCCGTCACAGGGCAGCTGAGGGCTTTGAACACACTCAGGGCAAAAGCCTCCACCCCCCCAGCTGATGACAAGAAGGATTCATTGCTGGAACAACAGTGAATCGGGAGACTCCCAGAGCTACAACTGATGGTTTTCATCTACAATTCCCATTTTTACCATTATTATTCCTCAATGGACAGAACATGCTGCTTTCACTGCGGGTGGTGGTTTGTTTTTGTTTTTGTTTTTGTTTTTGTTTTTTTTCATTGTGCCGAACTGAATACAACTGGTCGAAACGGTTTCAAACTCGACTCCCGAGAGAAAAGACTACACTACACTGCATATCCACGCTTCTTTTGCCCGGTAGTAAATGCAAATTACACAGCTGGAAACAGCTGGAAACAGCTGGAAACAGCTGGAAACAGTCGGTCGTTCATGTAAAAGCCTCAGACGCGTCATGACACTTGTAAATAATAACGTACGTGTGCTCGGCTTCTTGGCAAGTTTCAGACCGTGAGGACGAGGAGAGGATGGAGCTGACACCGACTGGCTGCAGGGTTCCTCCGGGTGTTCCTCCGGGTGTTCCTCCGGGTGTTCCTCCGCCAGCAGACCGGACATCTCCTCGTGAGGGCAACGTCACCGGGTCCGCGTGCCGCCGGCAGGTCTGAGCCACTGATGTTTGATGGAGGAGGTGTGGGGTAGAGACACTACCTCCTCCTCCTCCTCCTCCTCCCCCCTCTCTCTCTCACACACACAGACTCTGTCTCTCTCTCTCTCTCTCTCTCTCTCTCTCACACACACACACACACATACAGTACTTTCTCTCTCTCTCACGCGCACACACGCACACACACACACACACACACACACACTCAGACAGTGCTTATGTCGCCATATGAGAAATGAAATAATTACCTGACCTGATTAACTATCTGAGCACTTACAATTATCTCTGCATCAGTAACAGGACAGGTGAGGACAGGTAATCAGGACATATGTCGGGACGTGTGTGTGTGTGTGTGTGTGTGTGTGTGTGTGTGAGAGAGGGGGGGGGG
>CAAKHB010001952.1:244791-289559 GCA_901007665.1 Aeoliscus strigatus | reverse complement strand
TATGATAAATGTGTCTGAATCTGAAGAACACCTGGAGACCAGGCTGTATATTTTTGGCCATTCACTGTCGGCCACATGCACCCAGCAGACCCCGTGGGGAATCCCCTCTTTTAACACACACACACACACACACACACACACAGCCAACACCACCAGCTCCGTCACTACCCCTCCACCTCTCTATTCACCATACAGCCACATTAGGCTCTCAAATCCTCTCCCTCCTCCAGCCTGCTCCTGAGCGTTGGACCCCTGTTTTGCGTCAGCCCCACAATGGCACTAAGCAGGATTTAGGAGGCTGAGGGAGAATTACCCACAGGAGATTAGAGCTCCCTGTCTGTCTGCCTGCACACCCTGACTCTGAGGTTACGTTTAGGTGCAGTGAAAGAAGATATTACACGATATTAGAAAATGGAATAACATGGAGTTCTGTATTGACTGGAAGAGGTGGTGCTAACAACAGCTTTTACTGTCACAGGTTTGTAAGTAGTCAGGCAGCACTCAACACCGTTCGTCTGTATGTTTTGTTGTCTGATTGCGTTAAAGCTATGTTTTATAATGTTTGTGGCCAAAATGAAAAGCCAGCAGATCACCAAGGATATTAGACCTCACCCAGAGGGGATGCGAAGGCTGTATACTGAAGTCACTTATCGTCAGGAAGTGAAGAGCACAAACCTGTTTCCATGCTGTGAAAAATCAGCTGGATGTCATTAAACACGTTGTCATACAAACCACACTGTTCCACGATGCAGCTTTCTCAATACCAGATCATCAACCAAACAGTTTTTAACCTCATAAATACTTTTTTTTTTTTCAAGTGCTCTGATTACTGTTTACAGTCTCATATCCAGAGCAAACATGATTCTGTACCATGTCTGCCAACGCAATGTCCAGCGCACAGACATGAAAAATGTATTTTGTTATTTCACAACAGGGAAGGAGAACATGTTGCCCGGTCAAAATAAAAACACTCAACCAACATGCACACATGTCATATACTTCTCACTGGCCCCGCAACTGCAAATATGTAAATCTGCAGTCATTGCTCCGATGTGTATGCTGATTGTCATGAAATGGACATTTTAGCTGCGCAGAGCAGCATCTGGGAAGCAACTACCGGTTATCGTTTAGTGTTAATATGCTGCTGTCGGTCCTAATTAATAGATGATTAAAAGATGCTTTCATACATTTGTGATGGTTCTAGCTGTGGAGTGTCAGATAACAGAAGGGACTACTGGTCAAGTGTATGACCAACATTAATGACGAATGACTAACTTATAACTTCATCGCCTCAATCATCTTCCTTCATCGCAGAGGCTTGGGAAGTGCCGTTCGAGGAGATATCAGACCTGCAGTGGGTGGGCAGCGGAGCCCAGGGTGCTGTCTTTCTCGGCAAACTGCACGGACAGGAAGTGGCAGTGAAGAAAGTGCGCAACATCAAAGAGACGGACATCAAGCACCTGCGCAACCTTAAACACCCCAACATCATCACTTTCAGGTGAGTAACAACGGCGTGAGACGTCCGAGTAAAACAGGATCACAGACTCATCAGTGTGAGTCTGATCTTGCGCCTACTTTGTCACTGAGCATTTGAGGTCGGTATCAGTGTGAAGGCACACGATTACCATCAAACCATAGATGTCATCCACCGTCAGCTCAAAGGCCTCACTGGAAGTGTAAACAAAAACAGCAGAGATGCTGTTTAGACATTTAATTATTCAATCAATTCTGCTCTTCATTTCATTTCTATGTTTTTATATATAACCAACTCCACATCCCTCTTCACTATCTCAGAGGCATCTGCACCCAGGCTCCGTGTTACTGCATCATCATGGAGTACTGTGCCCAGGGACAGCTGTACGAGGTGCTCAGGGCGGGAAGGAAGATCACTCCATCGCTGCTCATGGACTGGGCCATGGGCATCGCTGGCGGCATGAACTATCTTCACCTCCACAAGATCATCCACAGAGATCTCAAGTCACCAAAGTGAGTTTTTTGTGGGTTGGGGTTGGCGTGAGGCGTGTACATTTACTATAATTTCGTTAGTTTATAATTTAGTTAGTTTTGTCAGAAATGTACTCTGAAGTGTAAGAGTGTACTCCAATGATTTGCCAGATGCTGGGCTGATGTTGTTGATACTGTATCTAGGGTGATGATGTGATCGTTTGCTTTAAACCCGTTTTTGCTGCTGCAGTCATTGACAGTGGGAGGAGCTATGGCGGCTACAACTCAACCAATGTCTCATTCCAGCATGCTGATCACCTATGATGATGCAGTAAAGATCTCTGACTTTGGCACGTCCAAAGAGCTCAGTGACAAGAGCACCAAGATGTCCTTTGCTGGTACGGTGGCCTGGATGGCACCTGAGGTCATACGCAATGAGCCCGTATCGGAGAAGGTGGATATTTGGTAGGTATCGCAACCTGTTATCTCGCCCTTTTGCCTTTTTGAACCTGGGTAACGTTCCAGTATGATGTGTCATTGCATCAACAGAGAATCGCATTAGTTTCAGATCACTACAGTACAGAGCACAGGATCCTGTTTCAAGAAAATCTATTCAGTATATACAATATCTCATTACATGAAATTCTATAGGGCCGCTGCCATATCTGATGATTTGTAAGTCCTGATCTCCACCCACGAGCTTCCGCCTCCCTTTGCCTTCACTGCATCCCTCCATCACTCTTGCTCTCCATCCTGAAAGGAACACTGGCTAATTTAATAATTGATTTGCCAGATGCTGCAGTGCTCAGGAGAGGCTGGAATAACCTTCCAATCCTGTGGGTGCTTTGGCCACGGGCCAGCAGTGCATTAGCAGCAGAGTGAAAATAGGATTAAAAAGCTTTTGATGCAGAATGAAAGCATATCACGACAGTAAACATACAGTTTTACTTAAATGCACGTAAATCACTTGATAGCAGTCACTCTCCAAAACCAGAGAGCACGAGGAGAAGCTGGTGTATAATTGAATTGTGTGTTGGGTAAAGGCAGCTATTTCTGACTCTGATGAATAAAATATGTCTTGAAAGATACAGACAGTTTCCAGGGAGATACAAGTCAAAGTATCTACGATAAATTAGGTTGTAATTATATACTGTCTACACATCTGGTAGTTGAATATGAAGAGAATTCATCAGACACACTCATTTCCTGTATCTTCATCACATGGGTCATCTCTGACGTGAGCTGTAGATCCTGAGTCTGTTCCTGCCAATAAGAGAAGTCACACATCATCGATGTATGTTGGACCCACAAGGCAAAAACGATATATCCTCAAAACATTCTGACAATAAAATGTCATACTCAGGCAGACAAATCATAAAAGAAATCTAATTTGTGTGCGACCTGCCTCTGTCTGAGCAGCACATCTCTCCTCCAGCAGTGCCGACGACATTTTCCACCCAGAGACACGGAGGTCTCTGCTGAACATTCCTGGTGTTGTTCAGCCAGGTGTTCAGAATGACTGATGAATCACTCACATAGGAGACAGGAAGCACTCATTTCATCACTGAAGTAACCAGAACTACACCAGCTCCTAAAACTACTGCGTAACACCAGTGCACATTATATATTTACTGGCTTTTAAATGATGCTACATGTCAAATTGAATATATAAGTAGATGAATAACAAATATAATACACCTCCTGTTGCGTGTTGTGTGCGAGTCTCTTTATACCTTGGATACTTGATCACCATGGTAACCCAAGGAGTCACCAACAACAGCTCCTTCCCTACCAACCATCTCCTGGGGCATCTCACTTTGAAGCTCTACGAAACAGAGAGAAGCCAGCATCATCAATGAGAACCCTCTCTCACTTCCACTAAATTATGATTGATGCAGTATTAGGATATATATTTATATATAGTATATATATATATAGAGAGAGAGAGAGAGAGAGATTCACAAAAACAGGATTTACAACATATGCAATTCAACACAACCAAAAACATGTAATACATGCATGTGAACAATTGTCGGGTATCTATCAAAGATAAGAGCTGCAGGTATCTCAGTGGGGGGAGCAAATGTGACGTGTGATGTCTCAGTGAGGCTGCCTTCCATCTGTTCTCCACACATCCCGTGAACGTTACATGTCCCACCTCACTGCAGGTCTTTTGGCGTCGTTCTGTGGGAGATGCTGACAGGAGAGGTGCCCTACAAGGATGTGGATTCCTCCGCCATCATCTGGGGGGTGGGCAACAACAGCCTGCAGCTCCCTGTACCTGACAGCTGTCCTGATAGTTTCAAGCTCCTCTTGAGGCAATGCTGGTGAGTGGGGAGAGGAGGGTGGGAGCAGTCAGATGAAGAAAGAATACAAAATGTGACAAGAGAATGTTCAAATGTATCAAAGAGACCATTATAAGAGAGAAATGTATCTACTAAAGAAGATGGAGAACTAATTAAATGATATGGATTTATAGAGAAGGGGTGGGATTACATAGGATTTGAACCACTCCTTTCTTGCACGTGAACTTAAAACTGCCTGTTTTTTAAAATTTTATTGTTTCATTTTTTTGCTTGATATTAATATAGTTTATTTATCAAATTCTATGCTCTGTATGTATTGTGTATGTACCGGTATGTACGTACATTTGCGCTTTTGTTTTCCTTGTTTGTTTGTTTGTTTATTCAATTTGATTTATTTATTGCACCACATTGCCAACCAACTGGACAAATTAGGACTATGGGACTTATTTCTATTGTGGTCCTCTTCAGAAAACGTAGACATAACAAGCATACAAAAATCCATAATCTAAAATCCAACAATCTATTAACATGTTCGATGTAAAGAGACATGTGTGTCTGTGAGTGCTCTCTGTCATCCAGTTCACCGTACACAACAAACCTCACTGATTGAATCTTTCACAGGAATTGCAAGCCCAGAAACAGACCCTCCTTCCGTCAGATTCTCCTGCATCTCGACATCGCCTCAGCGGACATATTATCGACCCCACAAGAGACATACTTTCAGTCACAGGTAAGAGTCCTTTGTGTCTTGACAGCAATAATTCCAAATGGACAGATTTATGTTTGACTTGAGGCGAAAGCAGTCAAGGAGGAGAGGGATGGAAGAGAGGAAGAGAGCCCTGTCCAGATGCGTGGTGGGGGGTGTTATGACTCATACCTCTGAGCAGCCAGGACTCACCCTTGTGTGATTTAACACAACTTTCTCATGCCCTCGTAGATATTAGAGAAATATTAGGAGGAAAAGAAGTCAGATGTCACTTTATCTACAGCCTTTGAAGAATGTCTCCTGACATGGTTTTTAGTCATGTGTACGTCATTTGTGTTGAAGCGTGACTTCAGGTGTGGCCGTGTATGTCCCCCCACTGCCTAAAACAGCCTGTAAGAACATTCAGTGTATAAACACTGAGATTTGTTTCCTGCCGATGGCACACAGCCCTGTCAGGGCAGGAATGTAGAGCTGAATGAAATTCTCTTGCGGTACAAAGCTGATACGTAAGAGCCAGTCTGCTTTGTATGGCGCTCACAGTGTAGAACACCCAATACTTGCAACGTCTGCACGTGACTGAGCTCCACCTGCGTCTGCGGGCAGCCCAATCAATGTTCTCGTCAAAACAGGAAGCCCTCAAAACGGCACAGTCAAAGATTGATTTGGTTGATGATTCTTGACATTATTGTGACATGCACCAAACAAGTGTCCAGCTTTGTAGAAATAAAATTAAATGTAACATAAAGAACACTACACAACCCACCCTGATGGCTTTGGGGGCAAAAATGTCACAAAAAAATAAAAATAACGAAAAAAAGTGGTGGGTACATGTGCCACAGTTACACTAGGTTATTGTCGGACAAGCAAGAGAATAGAGACGGAGCAGGACACGATCGCTGTGGATGGATTTACTCACTGAACATGAGCCGTGAGCGATCTTCGGTGGATCAATGCCGAACTGTTGATCAGTTTGAAATCTCCAGATAATGTTAAAATCCATGTTCATCTCCATCATTCAGTGCCGACATTTCTAAAATAAATCTAGGGCGTTTCAGGAACCACAGCTGAAGTGAGTGGGAGTGCCGGGGCAGGGGGGGGGCAGGGGGGGGGCATGCTGATGACGAGCATTCAGCCGCGACCAGTTCTGGATTAAATGTCAACATTTCATTCCAAATAGATCTTCGTTCATAAAAAGAATGAACCCAACAATGGCCAATGATGCGGTGGAGGGTGGGAATCTGCCTCCCGTTGCAAACGAAGCAGATAAAGGGTCGGTGCAGGAGACAAGTAATCATCTAATCCGCCATTGAACCACAGACCCATTGACAACTCCTCCTTCATGCTGCATGGAGGAGGAGTTGTCAACCTCAAACACTCTCCCACTTATCCTTGACCCTGTCTTTCTCCTCGCACCACCCCAATCCTCCCAGAGTCTCTCCTCTCTGGCCCCATAATGGATTTTCTTGTGACATTAGGAAGAAGTATATGCTGCTGTAGTGTATTGATTTCTTTAATGGGAGGGTGCAGAGAGCCAAGAGAGAGGGAAGGGGGAAGCGGTGGGGGAGACTGGAGATATTGAAGCGTGCACAGAGTCCATTAGCTTAATAAGAAGAGCATCACTCATGCACACACAGAAATACACACATGTATGAGCTACACACACGCATTGGACTTCCTCTGTCCTTTGTTATGGCACATTTCATGTAACGGAAAATGAATGAAAAGAAAATGTCGGCACTCCGGTTTTTGTTTGTTTGTTTGTTTTTTGCTCGGTTCGGATTGTCAACAAACATATTTATCTCTTTCCTCACTGCAAATGAATAAGTTATGGTACCAAACTTAACTCCCAGTGTTGTTAGCCATTATCAATATATATTTCACACATTTAAAAAAAAATGCCAGTGTTTTGTGTGTTTAGATATAATTGAGGACACACGCTGCATTAAAATCACTTAACGTGAGGCGACGGGTACCAGAAACAGTCTTATCACTGACATTCATCTGACTGTCATCACCAGTTCTGATTCTACACACAAAATGCTGCTGCGATCGATCAGCTCATTATTACCTGAAGGATGAGTCATCACGAGTCATCACGTGTCATCACGTGTCCTGCAGGTGGAGTGGAGGGACGAGGTCAGGCACCACTTTGAGAAGATTAAGTCTGAGGGGACGTGTCTTCACAGGCTGGATGAAGAGCTGATTAAACGGCGCAGGGAAGAACTGAGGTATTTTTATTTTTTTAATAATCCAACAAATACCACAAATGAAGCATTGTGGAGAGACATCGATATCTGAGTCCACTAACACACTGGTCCCAGCAAATACCAAATTGTATTTTAAAGTAAAACGTAACAGTGATCACTCCAAATTATAAATCAAATCAATATTAAACTAAATGGAATTTCACAGTCGATATAGAAAATAGTCAGCGAATAGATAGAACCATGAAGTAAATTATCAGGGAGTTAGCGGAAGAAGATGAATGCATTAAGAATCAAACCCTAAAAAATATGTACACACATGTTCTTTCCTGTAAATGTATGTAAAGGTGCATTCAGACTACACTTCAGATGAATAATAGAGCTCAGGTGGCGTTCAATCAGTGTTAATTAACGAATAGAATCGTATTGGATTATTAAAACACACATGTCATGATGAAGGAGGCACACATCATGTACATGCCTGTTGGTCGTTTCCTCTTGACAGACATGCCCTGGACATCCGAGAGCACTACGAGAGGAAACTGGAGCGAGCCAACAATCTGTACATGGAGCTCAACGCTATCATGCTGCAGCTGGAGATTAAAGAGAAAGAGCTGCTCAAGTACGCAAACTGATTTCTGTGATTTCTGTTTACGTCATTGGAAGTGGAACGGATGATACACTGGAAAGTGATGACAATCGTTTAGTTTACTTAAAGCAGTTTAGTGCGTTTTGGTTGTATACGAAGCAAATGACTGTAGCATTAGAGCTTGAATTATTCAGACTGCTTTATTTAATCCATAACATTCCTATGTTATGGATTCAATGTTAGTTTTCAAACTCCTGCTAAAGCCCGACGGGGCTGTTACGTGTAACCCAGTGCTCTGAACTACCTCGCTGCGTATCCGCTGAAGTTTATTAAATGACCGCCGGCTTTGTGTTTAACATCAGGAGGGAGCATTCTCTGGACAAGAAGTATCCAGGCTGCTTCAAGCACCACAGTTCCAGACAATCGGCCTCCTCCAACTCCATGGAAAAACTCATGAAGAAACGCAACGTACCTCAGAAACTGCCCTCACACAGCAAGAGGTGAGACACAACACACACGTTAGAGCAAAGTGACGACGACGAGCTTTTCATGAATTCTGTCCCCGCCTCATTCAGACCAGACCTACTGAAATCAGAGGTCATACTTCCCAAACTGGACTCGTCCATGACCCAGGTCACGATACCCAACAAGGGGTCCACGTCCCCTGGACGCTCCCGCAGAGGAAAGCCACGCTACAGGAAAGCAGGCAAAGGCAGCAGCGGTGATCTGGCTCAGCTGAAAGCCACCCTCTCCTCTTCTTTGGCCATGATCAACGCCACCACGTCTGTTCCCAGCAGCAAGCAGCACCTCGACCCCAGCGCGGCCCTCAGGGGTCTACAGCATGACCTTCTGCTGAAAAAGATGTCCTCCTCCAGCCCTGATCTCATTTCAACTACCCTGGAGGCTGAGGGCAGGAGGAAGAGCCAGGTGAGGCTGGACAGAGCAGGCAGCCAGAGCGCCTCGGCCGGGCTGGGGGAGAGCAGAAGGACTGGGGGGCAGGACGAGGGGCCGGACGTGGGCGTAGGGACCGATGACCTCGCAGAAACACCTCCGCGGAGCGACACGCCCAGCGAAGATGCAGCTTCTATTCCGTTCTCCAGCAGCCCTGATTCCCCGTGTGGCAGGGGAGCTGCTGCAGGGAGGGCGTCGGTGGTCGGGAACCCCCGCACTCCTCATGATGGTGAGGAGAAGGAGGAGGGAACGGTGATCACCCGCTCACCCAGAAGTCAACGCCTCACGCCTGCAGCGCTGCTCTACAGGGCAGCGGTCACACGCAGTCAGGTAGGACAGAGCAATGGAAAGTGATGATGATGCAATTTGAACCAGATGAGTTCAACAAATTGACAAAAAAAAATGGAGAAAAAGTGAACTATTGTTGTATATTGTGAAACAGTTTCATCGGGGGAGATACCTCAGCGTTCAAGTAGCTCCTCAACTCTAGTCATATTTTGCATTTTACATATTCTATTTTTACACTTTTTACACATATTAACCAATTAATATTCTATTCTAAATCCAATCATTTGATTATGGAACTATGTGTTCCAGATTACCCATCATTTCAATCTGGGTTTCCACATCCACAAGTAACGCAATCCATTTAGATCAGTGTTGACGTTCATGTTTGCTGTTGTGTTTTCTGCAGAGACGTGGTGTGTCATCAGAGGAGGAGGAAGGAGAAGTGGACAGTGAAGTGGAGCTGCCAAGAAGACGGTAAGAGTGCTTCAGTCGGCCTAAAATACCATGAAATAGTTCCTGCTCTAGTTCTATCAAAAGGGGATAGTGGGTTTAAAATTCTAAACTGTATATATTTTGTATTAATGTCGGAAAAGCTGGGCAGTGAGAGTGTATAAAGATAGAAAGATGCATCTGTGTCTCATCAGTATGAAAATCAAATACACTCAGAATGCTTCCTTGAGGAACGCCACACATAATTGTATGGGTCTCTGATGCAAAGACATCCAGCCTGACAAGAAAATGTCATAAGAAATAAGAATGAGAGCAGGACTATATCAACAACACAGTTCCAAAGGATAACTATGATGTTTGTACCGATGATAATTCTCATTACATTTCAAATTTTAGGGGGTTTGCTGTGAACCACTTCTGAATCCTGTAAAGCATTTGACAGCATTTATTCCTGTTGTACTCACTTTAGGCGACCTGTGAGCATCACCAAATGCCAGTCCCTGTCAACGTTCAGCTCAGAGAACTTGTCGGTCTCCGATGGCGAGGAGGGAAACACCACCGACCACTCCCACAGCGGTACCCCTGACGTCGTCAGCACCAATACAGACGAGCGCCTGGACGACAAGAGCGATGATCTGCTGTCTCAGGGTTCAGAGATTCCCGCTGACCCGTCCGACCCAGCCCAGCTGAGTTTGGACGGTTTGTCCGAAAAAGAAGCTGTTCTCCGACAAGTCAAGACCCAGCTCGCAAGTCATGATCATAACTATGAGGTACGCTACAGGACGTTAATGAGGAAGAAACTCTGATACCTGCAGTACAACACCGTTCAAACAACTCTGATTAATTGTGAAGAATGTGTCGCTGTAACTTTCACTTTTCCTCAAAACCAGGGCCTGTACGATGACTCGGACTGTGACAGCGCTGAGTTGGACCATTCGGGCAGCGTGGAGCCCAGTCAACCACCAAACAACTGGTGACAACATGGCACCTTAGCCCGTCCCAGCATCTGCGGTTCCCCTCTCTTTTCCGTCCAACAAACCATAGGACACACCTGCTCTAGGTCAAAGACACTGTAAAGGAGGAAAATGGTCTTCGTTCATCACAAGAAAAAACACAGATTGGATTCTCAAGAACACGGTGAGTGATCTCAAAGCCCTTGAAAGAAAGAGGCTTAAATGCATCAAGGAAAGGATGCATGAACTGTCTGAGCTGATAGAACGAGGCCGAAGATCAATTTTGCAAAAACCTTTCAAATTACTCCCCCAGCGACAGAGACCTCAGTCAAAGGAGACTTGTGTTTGTCTTCTGTGTCAGTTTGTATGATCACGATTATTTCTGTCCCGGTATTTCAAACTGTGTCGTGTGTATAGAAATGCTCCGATTGCATATGGCTGTAATATTTTTACATGTCAACATTGCTGTAACAGCTACGTTTGCTGCTTGCACTTAAGTTCTGAATCATATGAGCCTTGTGTCATATTCTTGGAAATTATGCACTGATTAATTTATTTTTGTTTTACAGGGAAATCAGATGTTTTTATAAACAAAGGTTTACATTTTTATTTATACTAGTGTCAGATTATGTTGCCATTTTCTACTTGTTTTAATGATTTATGTACATATGTGTTGCTGTAAAATGAACAAATTTTTAAAACGTGAGATTGTATAGTTTATTGGTGCTGATGTTTCTACCGAGGTGGCGCTATCTATTGGAAACTCAGAAAGCTAGTGGTAGTAGAATGTACGGTAGCGGCTGTGCATATGTGAGCATCGATACACAGAAAGGTAATGAGGCAGAACAAAGAAAAAGCAATAGGAATGCTCTGGTAGGAGCCGCGATTGCATTTATGTGGACGTTTTCATTGGACGTTGCAGTATTGTACTGCAACTGTACTGTATTAAATGCAGTGCCAGTGTTTAAAGCATAAAAACGCATGTTTCTAGGCAGATTGGGGAAATTTGTCGCAACGCTACCAGCCTGCAGCGGCAGTTTGTGACTCAGATCTGGGTGAACGTTTGATTCCTGTAGAGGGGGAAAAATACGTCGATTTTTAAGTTTACCTTCTGGGAAAACGAGGATCACACAACACCAACTTCTTGTCCATCCGTTATGAACATGTGGACACTGTTTCAAGAAGAAAGGCTTGTAAAAGTTCGATTTTTTTTGGAATAATGAATGTTCATTTATGCATTTTATTCTGGTTCTTTTTTAATGATCTTGTTTCATCAAACTAATGAGCCACAGCAGGATTTTCTCTGCCAATTAAGTGAGCCTCAGTTTACTTGATGTGAGGGAAACAATTAACAGATGCTGCGGTTCTTATTTCTCTTACACCATCTCATAAAATGAAATGTACATTTGGACACCAGAGCTGACTCTCGTGATAGCCTGCCGCCAACATGAGCTGAACACAACCATTTTCAGAAAAGGTTTTTGTCCTCATGAGCTTTCACTAGCTTGCAAGAGCTCCTCTACAGAATTAAAGATATATATTATACTTAGTCAGACGTCCAAGTGTCTCTAGATAAGCTTTAAAATCATGGACAACAGCACATTAGATCCAACTCATCAGTGTATGACGGATCAGGTCACACAGTATAAGCTAGACATGGCAGCTCTGGGTTTCAATTTTAAAAATGTTCAAATTTAGCAGTATGATATGACTGCCCGCCCTCCTAAACCATACCTGTGTATGCAAGGAATACAGAAAATATGTTGCCAAACAGCAGAACTACTGCCCTCTATTGTTGCAACTGTAGAGGTACTTGTACACCCATGATACAGAGTGAAGCAGGAATGTTTGCTTTTTATACAGTAACTGTACAATAAATATATTTGAAAAAACATTTAAATAAAATCAAATGTGTAAAACCTTCGATTGTGTTTCACATACCTTAATGATGACAGTTCTCTTGGTGACTTGTGGATTTAGCATTTCACATCTTTATTTCTGTATTTTTTTAACAATGTCGTTGCACCCAGGTTCTACAATCTCAAAAAAAAAAAAAAAAAAACGTGCACAAGTTTTCTTCCCAGCAAATAAAAATAAAATTCTGACTTGAACAAAGCAAAGAGCAAGAAAACTAGTGTTAGCTTACAACCCTTTCTTTGTCTCTGTTCTGGAGCTTACATTGTCAGCCTCATCACATTTAACAGATATCCGTCAGTGTCCAGGAGCTATATCCCCCCTTTGGTAGTTTAAAAAACAAAAATATTTCTCATTTAAAACAAATATTTCAACATTTTAGTATATATCAGGTTTTTTTTTTTACAAAAAAAAAAGGAAAAAAAAGAGGGGAAACCCTCTGCTTCTGATCCCTACAGCCAAGCCCCAACCCCCCAAAAAACTCCCATCCCCGCAAAATATCAAAATGTGATCTCAGAAAGAATCGGGGGGAAAAAAAAAAAAAAAAAAAAAAAATCAGGAATGACAAAAGGGAGAACACAACGTGACACATTTATGAAGTATCTGGATAAATTCAATCGAGTTCAAACAGTCATGACCAAATAGAAACTCGTGACGATGCCTGTGCAGCTACGTGGTCTCAGTGAAGAGTGCAATTTTCATTCAAGCACTTCAGTTGAAAAGGTAATAAAGAGAAAAAAGTGGGTTTATTTAAAGCAGGTTGAGACAATGAACACCTTGGTGATGGGTGAGGAGATGGGGGTTTATAATGAGAATAAAACAGTCACTCTATTCTTTCTGATACATTTATTTTTCATTTTTTTGTGTTTTTAAAGAAAAAGAAGACTGTACAGAACTAAGTCTATATGCCTATTCAGGAGTTTCAACTCTATTCCTTTGTGACGGCAACAAAATTAAGGGGAAGTGAGCAAGGGATTCATAAAAAAATACCAAATAACTCATTAAAACCTCCAACTTGACTCAATAATGGAATTAAAAACCAAATTGTTTGCTGCTTTAGACTAAAACCAAAACAAAATAAATAAACGCTGTGGATCAAATCAACTGACATGATTTCAAACGAGGAGATGATAGAATATATAAATTTTGACGTTGCATTGACTGCTGTATGGTAGCCGATGATATAAAAGTGAGATTTAGTGCAGATGCCGTGTCTTATCAGTTGGCTGCCATTCCTGTGGCCTCAGAGGAAAGCCTGGAGAAACAGACAGAGACATCCAGGGAACAGTAAGGTGTGCAATCAGACAAACAACAAATGTCAGCCTCATTTATTATACATTATATGTATAGAATTAAATGCTAAAGATTCATTCAAATGGAAATGTCTGATCTGATAACATCCACCTTTTGTCAATAAGCAGATCTTAAATGTCTGTGGTGGAGGTTGCTGAAATGGTCGGCATTCTGTTGAACTACACCATGTACTTTGAGTCATTAGTCATGTGTGCAGGTAACAGTGAAGCTACAGCCAGATAGTTTAGCGAAAATACTGGAAACCTACGTATAAAAGCATGAGCCGGTGTTAGTGATGATGCTGGACATTTTACAAAAAGGCCTTCGATGTTCAGAGAGCACTACTTCAATTTCTGACCTGGGATTTTATTGTGCTTTGGCTTTCATCATTACATAACATGCCCAGACACACCTCTTTATTTTATATTTCAGCCATGCCAAGCAGTCCTCTCCTCGATTTGCCATTGAAGTATTTGATAAAAACTTTGACCGTGAATGACCACTGATGTACTGTGTTCCATCGGTGGTCAGTGTCCCCAGAGCAGCTGGGTCCCATCTCCACACAAAAGGCTGTCTTGTATGTTGGGATACTGAGGGTCGTGTCAAAGCATGACAATATTGATTTTTCAAGCTGAGACAAGAACAGATTGGGCAGACATCATCGAAGTAAAAACACAGGGAGCTCTCCCCGATGTGATGATGAAAGCAAAATCAAACATATTATGTGTCATACAGAATGTCCAGCTGCTACTTCTATTTCCAGTTTGATTTAACGAAGAGAACTACTTATTTCACAAATGTCAAAATGTTTTACGTTGCAGCTTAACTAGATGTCTTTGATACCTGAGGGCAGATTTCTCTCTGACTTTTTTCCCCCTCTTTCACATGAGCATAAACATTCTCCAAACACCTAAAAGACACTTAAAACTCACTAAAAGAAAACGAATCCCATTAACACTACATGACATCTTCGAGAGGCGCTACCTGAGCAGAGCTTAAACATGGACAGAACAGACTCAGTGGATCAGTTCAACCGTTGACTGTCCATGCAGTTCAGAGTCATTGAAAAATATATGAACATGTCAATATTCTACAGGCCAGATCAAGCTACAGATATTTCATAAATATGGCGGCAACCATCTTCCCGGTTGCGTTACATGTGTTTGTGTGGTAAGCGTGGCAAAGCAAGTGCAAGTACAGACAAACAGCATTGTCAGCACAGGTAATACATGACTTCTATTTCCATCATTAGTATGGGGAGAGACGTCGCCGTTTGGATTTGGAGCCCAGCTCTGGGGCGATTTTGGGCTCGGGGGGGATCGGGTGTGTGGGGGTGCTGGCCCCGCTGACAACATGGAGGGCCAGAAGAGGGAGGGGCTTGAGACTGAGGAGACTTGACACACAGGCAGGAGAGCTGGGGAGCAGGGAATCAGTGGAGGAGGAGGAGGAAGAAGAGGGAGGAGGCGGCCCTGGAGCCAACAAGGACAGAGGGATGGAGGCTGAGGGGGGCACCACACAGGAGGAGGAGGAGGAGGAGGAAGAGAAGGAGGAGGTAGCAGCAGAAGAGGTGGTGGTAGTAGTGGTAGTAGAAGTAGTAGTAGTAGTAGAGGTGGAGGGAGGGCACAGGCTGCTCTGTTCAGGGTTCAAGGAGGAGGAGGAGGGAGGAGGTTTAGAGGACTCTACACTGTAGAAAGAGAGACAAGGAGAGAGGGACAACACAGTCGGGATGGTTCACAGGGTAGGCTGGTGAGCAATGGGGAGGAACAGGTAGGAGGGGGGGGAGGGGGCACTCAGGGATACCATCAAAACAGGACAAACAGCGTCATTAGAAACACCTGCAGTGATGGGTCAATGTGGCAATAAGCACAAGAGCCAAAAAGACAGCGAACAAACATCAAAGTGATAGATGGAAAAGAATGAACTCTGATCACAGCAGATCATCTAACTGCAGCGATGTAGAAGAGCAATTTGACTTAAGGAACATAACTAAATCGAACACCTTCTTATTGTCTGAAGCCTGAGTGAGTGAATGACCCGTCAAGGGGTCGGAGGGGTGTGTTTTCTTACCTGGCATTGATGAGGTACTCTGCCAGGCTGATGCTAGCAGGTGAGCCCGTGATGGTGACCTGGCGGTCAGTCGATCCATCCACTGGATTCGCAATTTTGATCTGTGCCCCTGACATTTGCCTGATCTCATTGATCTTAGCTCCCTGGCGGCCAATAATGCACCCGATAAGCTGTAATGGAGAACAACGGCAACGTTAGTCAGCAGAAACACTTCAGCTCCCTTAGCTTTGCACATGTATAAACTGCAATTAAAATGAACTTACATCATTTGGAATGGTCATCTCATGAGAACTGGTTTGAGCTGAAGCATCAATTCCTGGCAAAGAAACAAGGAAGAGAATTATAATTGACTGTCAGCAAAAACTATTCACATACATGTAGTCTACATAACAGAATAACATCCTGTGATATTAATTTCTCCCCTACAAATGATATAAAACGTATTCTTCCCCCAAAACTGAAATCCTGAGGTCCCTGTTGTGACGTACCAGTGAATCCCTGGTTGCTCGGTGCGATGGGGAAGGGGCTCTGCTGCATTGCCAGCTGGTGAAGCTTTGTGAGCTGTGGAGAGATAGCAGCAGAGGAAGACTGTGAGAGTGAGAGAGGAGGCAGGGAGAGAAATGGAGGAAATGGAAAACACAGAGAAAGAAAAATAATCAGTCAGTATGGACAACACAAAGTACCAAAAAATTATAACAAAAATTCACAGATCTTCATACACAGAGATCTACAGAAAATGACCTGACAGTCAGGTCTCTTCCAGGTCGAGGACCCAGTTGTATTCCTCCACACTACATCTCTTAGAAAGAATTTCTTCAGGATGTCACATACACATGGAGAGTTGTCTCAAAATGCAGGGTTCTTCCTGACTAACACACAAGCTGAGATAGTTTCAGCTTACTTGCATGATGAGACTTAAAGACGGCATGGTAGATGGTATGTCAGCTTCACAAAAAAAACCGCTTTGTCAGTCTCAATATGGCGTAGGGGCCGCTTCAGGTCAACGTAAAAGCATTAAGCCAACTCTACAACAGTTTACATTTTGAGATCCTTTTGCATTACTCCAGTATTCTTCAGGGAGGTCAGAGGTCAGAGGTCAGATGTGAATCCTGTGTGAATCGGACATGTCCATAAGAATTCGTGTAACAACGTTGGTCTCATGTGCTAGAACCAATTAAAGGAGCCACAGGAGTCTCTACTCTATCTGCTTGAGAACAAAATCGATGACTTGTGCAACGGACGTGTTCCAAAACTGCTTAACGGCCAAACTCTTACTACTGTCATAACTGTGCTTTGTATCGGGACGATGTCTGCTGAGTTCCCAATCTTTAAAAATTAAACAGCGTTCAATATATTTGCAGATGCTACAGATTACGTAAAAATGCCTCAACTGGCTAATCATAGGATTGAAGATCAAATTAGCGATATCCTTCACCAACCAGCCCTAGTTATTCGATCGGTTGGTACACGGCTCTGATGGAAAGACGGAGTGGCATGTAAAGCTAATAAATACATCACTTCCAGTGGTCGGTCAGAAGAGACATGAGGAGAACACACAAAACAAAAAGGGGGAATCGGAATCAGGGGGCTCACCAATGACTGACAGAAAAAAAAGGAAGAACAGAAAGAAGAAATTGTTATTCATGGAACAGTGGAGAATCTGGACAAACAAAAACAGCGAATGCCAGCGTACATAACAACTGACTGCCAGTCAGCAAAAGAGCTATACTCACATCAAGTACAGACAGTACTGTTATCTAAATGCCTAGCAGAAGCTGATGGTAAATTAAAAGGGAGGGATCAAAAACATTTGTGAACTGTAAAACGAGGTGTGGGTGGTCGCACATTGTGGGGGGAGGACATTTGTGATAATGGCTGGTATCGGTGGGGGTCACGTAAAAATGACTGCACTTACATCTGGCTGTGGAATCGCGTGTTGTCCTTGTACGGCATATGCCTGAAACAAATGAAAACAAAGCTTTCACAGGCCTCCATCTGACTATAAGGTGACTGATCTGGCTATGTCCCTTCTCATGTCTCCATAGGTCCTCTGACAGTAAAATAGCAAAACGGACTGAACATGTACGACTTGTCCAAAATCTCCACATTTCTGGAAAAAAGAGCTCTTTAGAAACATTATAGTGGAAATGAGAACAAGAAAGAGAATTGTTTTTGAAGAATGGGGGCCGTGGGGGGTATTTACAAAGATAAAAGACATGCTGTCAGGCCAACAAATTCAAGAAAAGTAGATTTTGTTCACATCGACAATAGTAGGAAAAGAAGGCCACTGTTCTGAAACGTATGCCTCAAATATAAAATCCAATGATCGCAAGCAGGGGGTGCTGTAGTCAAAGTGTTTAGAGAAGACACTGTCAACCAACTCAGTTATTGAGTTCAAACATCTCATTGTCCACCCTGACACTGTGTTAAAATATGTAAACAACCCAGCAGCTTTGTGACTTCTGTGGTCCTGCCAAATCATAAGACTGTCAGACTGAATTTTTACCCAGTTCACCAAGATTCTAAACTTTAGTTCAATAAGCCTCCTTCAGGATTGCAGGTAGCACAAGTGCCTGCAAGAATAGACACACTGAAGCCATTGTAGCACAAATAACACAGAACCAAACAAACCAACAGGTGGGATCCTGTGTCTCTGTGAAGTGCTGAGATATACCTGTCCGCCTGCGAAGATGACAGGAGATCCTGAAGGCTTAGGCCGGTAGGGAATTGTGACCCCCTTAGGGGGAGACTGTACAAAGGGAAAGCAGGTGGATGGTTACTGACTGACAAATAATTTGTTAATATTCAGTATGACTGCAAAAACACTCCAGACTACAATAATATAAGTCTGCAGAGGCTCAAAAATGTAAAAGCTTTACACAAGGATGTCCTGACTGTAAAAAGTACAATACAAGCCCTGTGTCCTCAAGACGTCAGTCATCTGAACCAAACTGTTAAGAAATGTCACATCACTAACTCAGTTCTATAATCCCTGCATCGACTGTGTTCACTTACCTCAAGCATAACAACACAGATCTGCTTAACACACTCAATTATAGACTGTGGAGTGCCAGCGATAGTGATGGCGCGCTCTGTGGAGTTAGGGAGCATGTCTCCTGCAACTTGTACCTGAGCGCCGGTTGACTGGAACATACAAGCAAAGGATAACAGTTGAGAAATCATGGTTTGCAGTAATAACGCACACAGCATTAGAACATTAGAAAGTCTTTCCCATTTCCATTTTCACCTCTCGAATTTCCTTGATCTTGCAGCCACCTTTCCCAATGAGGGAACCACACTGGCTGGCAGGCACCACAATGCGAAGAGTCACTGGGGGCTTGCTGGTGGCTGTGCTGTTTGTCATTGAGCTGCTTATGTCCTGGAAAAATATATAAGGAAAAGGGTCAAACCATTTTATGTTGGCACTGAATACTCCCTCCAAATCCAACAGTATATCGTATATGTGGTACGTACCTCTTCCAGCTTTTCAATGATCATGGAGAATGCTTTAAAGATGGCGGTTGTCGGGCCTGCCAAAGTAATAATTCTCTCAGGACAATTGCCCTCAGAGATGTTGATGCGAGCCCCACTCTACATGGAAAAAGAAGATTTTTTAAGGATTTAAAGGATACAATTTTACAGTATCAGAGCTGTTGTGTAGGTATATATGTTATCGCTTTCTTGATAATAGCGTCTAGTCCCACACACACACACACACACACATATATATATATATATGAAGAAAGGTCCAAAGGGGACTTTACCTCTTCTCTCATCTTCTTCACAGATTCACCTTTCTGAAAGCAGATCAGAAAAATCACATTCACCACTAGGTAACAATAATGATCAAACTTTTGATTATTCGGAAAAGCTTACCTTTCCAATGATACTGCCGACTTCCTGAAATAATACAAGGATGTAGGTCATTCAGTCTGTTCACCAACTGAAACACTATTCCCCGTAGCAGTGAGATGCCGGAGCGCATTGTCATTTCAATACAATAACTCATCAAGTAGAAGTCCCTTCGCTTCATGCATCTGTCAAGGACCTCACCCCCATGAATATAATGGTGTAGACCTATTGAGAGCCAGGCTGACGGGACAAGCAGCTGATGGGTGACCTTACCTTTCCGTGCATGAGCAGTCTAATGGTAAGGGTGACATTGAGCCCTCCTTCAATCACACCGGAGTCCATAACCACAACTGAACTGTAATCGTCCGTATAGAAGTGGGGGAGTTTGGTGGCTGAGATGGATCTACGAGGCACAACAGAGGACCAAGAAATAAGATCAGGTTGTGATTGAAATAGAGTAGACAAGTTATCATAATACATAATCAGATCATCCCCCAGAATGGTTCCTTTGGATATAGATGGTCTGAGTTGCATGCCATCATTTGTGTTTAAATGCATTTAATAAAAGACAACAAGTTGGATCGTTGGAATGTTCCATAACATATGGTAACGTGAAAACTAAACACTGTAGTATTAAAACATGTCGAGTGCACACTACACACACATTGTAACAACTACAGGCTGCTGCCTCCGACCCACCTTATGTGACTTTGAACACGTATCCGTGTGTAATTCGGCCCATTCACTTCCAAACGTGTAGTTACTATAGCTTACCGGCTAATGATTCCGTCACCATTAGCTTCGTGACAAGTTCCCAAACAAATGTGCGTATAATTCTCCTTGTATTTAGAGGATTCCCTCTGGACTACATATGGGTTTCGAGCTAACAGTATCCATTACTTATTTCGCTTCGGATGAAAGTTGTTGCGATTAATTAGCGCCAGTTTTGAGTTAGCATTCTAGTCGTGCTAGATAAATGAATGGAGCATGTGTGCTGATTAGCATTACTAGCTTATTTGTCTGACATGTAAACTGCCGGTGGAATGTCGCAAACCTGCGTGACTTAGTAAATAACATTTATCGGGCAGACACACTAAGCAAACGGCACCACTGCTTTACAGACGTGTTATAGATGTCAGTTCCATGTGCCTTGCTAAGCTAACAAAGCTACTTGGCTCTGGAAGGAGACTGCGTACTCAGCGCCATGCGGCCTGTTAGCACCCTGCACGAGCAGCTTCTACTAGCTAGGCGCGATTTCTTTCCGCTACTTCTGATCATCATAAGACACGTAAAAACACCAACCATCGCCGGGAAACTCACCTGATTCGAACGCTGAGATGTGACCGGGGGAAGGGTTGGGGTTGTGAGGGTAGAAGGGGAAGGTTCGGGAGGGAAGAAACCCGGGGGAGAGTTTAGAAAGGACTCGGGGAAGAGGGAAGAGTGATGTGAGATCGAGCTCCACTCCTTACACAAAGACAACAACATTATGACCCCTGAACTTTCCCCTTTCACCCAGCCAATCCCACCCCCTCGCTGTGACCAATTACTTGACTCACGTCAAAAATTATAGCAGCACTTTTATGATAAAAATACAACATGAAACGAAGTACAGCAAGATTATTTGCATCGGATGAAACAACGAACAACGAATGAAGAATATGTCTCTTGTTGGATCAGTAGCATATTAATATACAACTTTTTTTCAGCAAAAAAATTATGGAAACACTTCTAGATCCTAAAATACAAACAATACACTTACTTCTTTTAAAATAGTAATTAAAGTATATATTATAATAAAACAATAGAGGAAACTGACTAAATCGAAAAAAAAACTACAGGGAAAACTGAAGTAGACTGGAAGTGTTTGAGTAATTTATCTAAATATTTAAATTTGTAAAATATCTTTGGTCCACATGATTTAATGCATATTGCATCTGCTAAGATTATAATCTTGTGATATAAAAACGAAGAAAAGAAAAATGAAATGAAAAAATATTTCAGGAATTCTTTTTCTGTATCTTTACCCCAAAAGAACTGCTATAGCTCGAAATGATTTCAGCTGATGTTCATTCAGGCACCGTGTTCATGTTTGTGTGTTTCTGGCACTATGGTAGTCTGAACACTACATTCTTCCATGAATTTACAACATTACAATTATTATTATTATTATTATTATTATTAGTAGTAGTAGTAGTATTATAAAATACATGTTTTAGGTTTTATGTAAATAAAAGTAAATAAATAAATAATTAATAATATAAAATAGTAATATGAATAATAAAATAAAATAATAAATGATTAAATAAAAGTAAATCTGAATTTGCATCTTTTTATGTTGTTCAATTCATTCACATGACTACGACTGAATGTAAAATGTACTGCAGTTCTCAGTGAAATGAATGTAGGCAGAGCAACTTCTAATGAAAGATAAGATATGTTTTATTGTGGCTGTTTCTTACAATCATGTAGTCATGAGTTCAACATTTGGAACAAAAGAAATCAATACGCATGAACTCACTTCTACACTCATGAGATTTCTTTTACTAAGAAATCCAGTCTTAATATATGAAATACATAGTCTGCATTGCCCTGCCCTAAATATAACACGTTATATACACTCTGACATTTAAGTCCAGTGGAATGACTAAAGAGCCTAATGGCTTGAACAAGTTAGTAATAACCGATGCATGTGACTCTAGAGTTGTTAATAGCTGATAGATATGACAACATACTGCATTCTTCCAGAAACTCTGCTCAAGTAAGACATTAATCAGACTGATTATTCAGTTGGTTTTATCTGTGGCAGATGTTCGGCAGACTTCGTGGTTCAGTCTGAGTCACTGCTGCTACTGCTGCTGCTGCTGCTGCTGCTGGATGACTGTGGGTAGAGAAAAATCAAAAATGTATGAATACGTTAATACATTTTCAATTTATGTTTAAAATGCGCAATTGCTAGATTCATAGGGAAATTGGAAATATCCCCGATTATTCACTCAGGAGATATTTAATAGGATCTTTTATTATCAAAAGGATAATACAGATTGTTACTGATGATGAAATTTCAGTTTAATCTGACCTTCTAAACCCTGTCCCTTTCTCATTTGCACTTTGTTGCACTTTGCACTCTGTCTTGCATCACAGGCTGGTTGGTGAAAGACACTCTTGCAGAAAAGTTTGACATTAAAACTGCCGAAGCATAAACTACTTTCATTTTTCATGCATTTACATGCATCTTACCTTGCCACCATGTTTGTGGTGCCCATGCTTGTACGCCTTCTTCATCTTCTTCATTTTCTTCATCTTTTTGTGGCCTTTGTGTCCCATCATCCCCATTCCCATTCCCATCGCCATTCCAGCCAAGCCACCGCCAAGTGCTCCAGTCATAGGATTCATCCCTCCATAATGATGACCATGATTGTGACCTTTCTTGTGGCCTTTTTGACCCCCCTTTGGAGAACGTGGGTATGGTCCTGGGTGAACCCCTGCTGGGGGGACTCCTGGATATCCCCCAGGAGCCATGGGATAGGGGTGAGGTCCTGGAGCTCCATACGGCATCACTCCTGGAGGAGCGTTTGGTACCATAGCTGGGTTCACACCTGCTGGATATTGGCCAGGCACGTATGCTGGACGTGGAGGCTGAGGGAAGACCCCTGCTGGAGGGGCAGGAGGATATGCAGGGGGGAATGCTGGGTTTGGTGGATGGGGACCTAATACATGCATACGTTCAGAGTTATCCACTGTGTTATTGAGAAAAGGAAAAGCAACCACAACATGCAGTATGCAGGTTATAATAAATAGGTTGTCCCACCTTGATTTGGCCACATGATGTCAGCTGTCACACAAAATCCTGGAGAAACAGTGAAAAAGGCCATGTGAATATATTTGTAATATTGACTTCAGTAATATCAGTAATGTCTCTTAATGCATTCATGTTTAATATGAAGCCATTGAGATATACACTTTGACTTGGGCCATATTTTAAAAACAATGAAAAACACTGATGTACATCTTACATCTTAGGTATCTATGTAATAATTCACCCAAACACTGGGTTGAGGCATGTCACAGTCTGTGGGGACTGTAATGCTGGATGATTCAAGCCATTGTGGTTGAAGATACACCTAATTTGAAGCGTATATGTTAAACAGGAATTCTGATATGTCATCCTTCCATATGCCAACCAGACAAAACCTGCAGAGCATTTTCAGGAAGTTGATGATCACTACAGTGAATCAGATTCTAACCTAGTCTGTTGGGTTTCGAGGTCAGATCAAAACATTTCAGTAATAACAACATTGACCTCTGGCAACGAGCTCTGCCTTGTGATGTCAGATCTCTGATGTCAGGTCTGATATCCACCATTACACAACATGTCTTCTGACAACAACAGAAATTACAGTTGACACGAGAATCTCAAATGTAAACCATCCGACTGAGGCAGGAGTAAGCTCTTTTCTCCATCGGCAGATCGCAGACCTACCTGTGAAACTTGTCACAGATCAGAAGAAGTTTTCTTGCTGCTCTCTGACTTCCGCGTTGATCTGAGGAAACAGCGCAACGCCACAGGAAGCCCCGCCCATTTGTGCAAACACGCCCCCTTCGAGTCTGACGCACGAGTGCGTGTTTGTTTGTTTACGCCATGGAACAAGTGCCGTAGGTTGTGAATGAAAGTTCCACTCAGATCTATTCGTTTCTGTTGAACAAAAGATGGCCGTTGACAATGATGCACAGCGTCAGTGAACATTCAAACGCTCCTTGTTACTGTCATCAATGATGTCGAACATCCACTACGTCATGTATGTGGTATGAGGGCTTTGTATATGTTTGGTTTTACATCCATTGTGATATATGTTTTTATATCTAATTGTTCACAATTACAACTTATCCCGATCAAATAGTCTTTCAGTTTCTTTACCAAAGTAATGTAACATCCTATTACTTTGTGCTGACTTTTGTAAATATCAAATGAATGACCTACCTAGTCAGCACATTAACTAACATCATTATCATTCACTGAAATACAAAATCAGGGCATATAAATCGCCCATATCATTGCCCATGTCATTACACATAGATCCTAGGCTTTTGCAGATAATGTTGAGAACTACAACTGTTTTTATTTCTCCGTCACGTGTCATTCACAATTATTGGCATGTGAGTCACACATGACACTGCAAGAAAGAAACAAAACAAATACCACTGTTACAACGTTAATAATAAAGTTTATTTAAAAACAATGTCATATAGTGCCTCACACAAAAAAATATTCAGGTTTAAGATGGGATGCATTCTAAAATGGTAAAATGAACATATGAATAACAAATTAAAAAAAATACCATGACTGACATGTTTTTGGAAGTGACAAAAAAAGGGAGCTGGTGAGTTTTGTCCGACAGGCCATTCCAGAACGAAGGTGTTTGGATTGAAATACAGCCCCTCTAGTTTTAGATTTATCTAAGGGTCTTATGTCATCTCTGAACTATGATCTGATGTCCCCTGGTGAGCTTTAACATCAACAATACAAATCCAACAACAAAGGAATAAAAGATGAACTCTTTAGTGTGTGACATCGTCTGTGCAGATGATCATCACACCATCTGGAGCCTGTTGAGTGATAGTTGGTTGCAATAAATCACAGAATATGTGACAATTTGACATTGGATATGTGGATGACAACAAGACAACCTGGAATAAGGGCTAAGAGCTCGAGTGAAGAGAATGTAGTCTGGCTTCAACACACTGAGCTGTCAGCCGGGCATCTGGGTCACAGTCCCAACACTCTCTCAGAAGATCCTGCAGCACAGACCCCTGAGAGTAAACAGTCCATCAGTAACTGCATGCACAGTTTCTGTTAGGATCTAGAACAGGGGTGTCCAAATCAGTCCTCCAGAGGTACCTATCCTGCAGGTTTTCCACGTCACCTCTGTCGAACCTTACAGAGATTGATTCAGGTGATCAGGTGTGGAGGAGCAGGGTGACATGTAAAACCTGCAGGATAGGCAGCTCTGGAGGACCGGTTTGGGCACTCGTGATCTAGAACATTTCATGTTACCAGAGACAGTACCTGTGGCTGTAGGTCCCAGTGCTTTGGGATGGAGGGTCTCTTCCCCATGTAAGACACGTACCAGGTGAGGCTCTCTCGGGTTAAACTGGCACCCAGTTCAGATTCATAGGGCAAAACAGACTGTGGAACCATTTCACCTGCAGATGGAGACATCCAACCGTAGTATATCAACAATACCGCTGATCAGGTCAAGAAAAGTACAGACACAATGTGAAATACAAATAATGAACATTCTGGTAAACTTGTCCTAGGTTTAAACATCCCCATTGCTTCAGTGTTCAAAAACAAGTTTTCATAATTGAGTCTGCTTTGTCTCTCTTCACAAGATACTGGATTATTTTATTTGCAGAAGTGATGAAGTACTGTTATTGTACATCACATCCATGTGCCCAAGCTACAATGTCTTCAAATGTTCTTCAAAAAGCTGGTTCTGATTCTATTTTCATTCCTGAGTCTATTCATCGTCGCGCTGCTCACAAGCAACAGGGACAAATCTGTACTGTAGTATATTTGAGACATCCGCATCTGAGCAACCCATCTCTTCTGTCGTTAATCAGATATCATGGGAAGAGGCCAAAATTAGTAGCTGGTTCAACTCAGAAAGAATATTTAAGTCCAGCCTGTGCCCCGTTAATCCCTTGTCCACAGGTGAAAACTTAATTGCAGCAATGTCGGTGGTGCAGACGGAGTTGCTGAATTTTTTAATATCAGTGATATTACAGGCAACAGGCCTAAGAGAATTGTGACCTTCAAATACATCCGAGCATCGCATCCAGATCTCCCACAGCAGCAGTCCTAAAGCGTAGACATCTCCTTGCAGACACCAGCCACTCTGCAGGTTTACTGAACCCTCCAGAACCTCTGGAGACATGTAACGCAGCGTGCCCTCCTGAGTATGAGCCTGCAGACAGACAGACAGTTTCACTGACCTTACAGCAGCCATCCTGCCTGATTCGCTGTTTTTAACCACTGATTCTTTGACAGCTCAATCTCATAGCAATAGCTCTGCACACGAGTCCAACTCTTACGTTCTCTGCCTGGCTCTGCCACTGGGGATTTTCCGAGCATGTACGCAGGATGGTGGAGCAACCAAAATCACTCAGGGCACAGGTACCGTCTGCTTTCACAAGAACGTTGGAGCTGCTCAGGTCTCTGTGGGCCACAGGAGGTTTGTGCACATCTGCAAGAAAAAGCAGACGCTGTTTCCATGTAGCACACGCACACATTTGTTCACAGTCATATTCTGGTCTGGACAATACCGTGCATATGAAGGTCAGAGTGGAGATAAGAAAGTCCCTCTGATAGAGACTGGCTCAGCTTCAGTGAAGACATCCAGCTGTTTGTGTGCTTGGAC
This sequence comes from Aeoliscus strigatus, assembly GCA_901007665.1. Classification (NCBI taxonomy): domain Eukaryota; kingdom Metazoa; phylum Chordata; class Actinopteri; order Syngnathiformes; family Centriscidae; genus Aeoliscus; species Aeoliscus strigatus. Next base: position 262,624 of record CAAKHB010001952.1, on the reverse strand, counting down.
AGAAAGGAGTGTAGAGAACCCTAAAAATCAAAGAGTATGTGAACAAAGAGTTCAGTTATGTCTTCTTATTACTCTGGAGGTTACAGGACTGAAAGTCCTCTGACCATTTCCCATGAAATACCAACATGAAGATTTAATTTCCCTCACTCACATATTCAGCAAACTGCAGGACCACGAGCCCTTTGCCCACTGACGTCCCAGTGCCCAGGAAGTGGATAATCCCAGCATGCTTCATCAGTGGAAGCTCATACACGTCCCTCTCTGTGTTAAATATATATCTCAAACTGGTAGGAATTACTTTCACAGCCACCAAGGATCCGCGGTATTTTCCTCGCCAAACACTTGCGAAACGTCCGTGTGCCAAAGCCTGAGAGAGGTACGGGCACACAAAGTGACACATTCGGTTCAGTTCAGTTCACCTAAGATTTGAATTTTACCTGCTGTAATTCAATTCTGGTGATGTCGATCTCAGAGGTGTTTGTTGTTTGGCATGAACAGAGAGGAGAGGCAACGTGGAGAGGCAAAGCTTGTGGATTCCCCTCTGAAATAACATAGAAGAAGTAGACAAGTCATGTAGGTAACACACATAAAAACGAAATACTAACATTTTAGGCTTAAAAACCTGTCTTGTTTGGGATGGGACTGGTATCATGTCAGTCATTTCAGCTTTTCAGAATGAAAAATATTCTGTGTCAGACACTGTGACTTTGCTTTGAAAAGTGCAACATGTGTTTTTCTGTAGCTGTAATTTTGAAAAATCCGACACAGATGATGTATAGATGATAAGTGATGAAAGGACTGCGGTTAAAGGAAGCGCTCAAGCAGCGACAAACACTGAGATCCTTCCAGCTGAGAGAATGAAGCAGTTTCAAGGTCAAACAAAGATATCATGAGAAATTAAATGAAAGTGTTTTTGAACCTTCTCTGGTGAAATGTGTTGTCATGGTTCTGTTTTTTGTTTTTTTTAATCATACAGCGATAATCCCAATGAAGTCCTATGAGGATATGACACTTTCTCACCAACTCCTATGAATGATAAAACCCTCCAAACTGTGATTCAGCAACAAAGATGTGAGAGGGTTCATGACATGAGTCTTTTACTACATTGTGTTTCATTGTCTTTTCTGTTCACTGGAATAGATAAATTATAAACTTCTAATCATAAAATAAACTGTTCAAGTTCAAAGGGGCATACAGCACACAAGAAAAAAAACAAATCTTACTGTTATCTTGAGGGAAGAAAAATCTCCAGGTCACAGCAACAATCACAGTGCACAGGATGATTAAAGTTATTACAACGATAACTGCAAATAAAATGGAAAAAAAAGAGTTTATGAATGACAAATAACAAACAAACAAATAGAAAAGTTAAGGCACAGACAGGAATTTCGCTTGGGGGCTTGGGGGCTTTTTAGGGGGAAAATCTGTCTTAAGAAAGTCAGATCTAGTCATACAAAGGAACACTTTTACACTTTGTGGGTTTGAGAGGGTTTGCTGATAGAACTGATCATCAGCAAACATGTTATCGTTGTCCTACCTGCAGGGTCAGGCTGAGGCTCTGGAGGCTCTGAAGGCTCTGGAGGTTCTGGTGACTCTGGGGTCCAAGTAATGTTGCCATTGCAAAGGTCGGAGTTGCACACACATTTTGTTACCTTGTTTTGGAAGCTTGTTTGTGGTTTACAGGTCAAATTTGGACAAGACTTTTCAACCAAATCACAAGCTGTAAGAAAAATAACCAGTTTAAAATTCATATTGTGATTTATTACCTAATGTACAGGAAAACCACTCACAGCTTTAAGGTTTCTCACCAAGAACGTCAACTTCTGGTTGGCCATCAACAATTTGAAAATAGCCCACGCAGCAGTGTGTGTGCTCACAGACCTGCACAGAGCCACTCACGTTACCAGCAGTCCTATATTTTATGTTCTGTGTTTTCACTTGAAATGCACATTTTCTCTTTTCAGTCCAAGGCTGGCTGGGGACAAAGAGAAAGAGGAATTCTAGGAAGAACGAAAGAGACTGTTTCAGAAAATGTGTCCTTATTCACACAAAGACATTGTTTTTCATTTTGTAGTGGCAGGCACCATGTACAGGCACATGTAACGTCAGAATTACTTGGTGGACTCAAACTATCCCACAATGCACTGCAACGGTCATACAGTGGTATAAAACAATATATGCATTTTGTTTCATTTTGTTTTCATTTCACTGTCTATCCCTCTAAATGTAACCACAGACAACCACTGACACACTCACATTCACAGCTACGGGTAATTTAGAGAGACCAATTAACCTCAGCATGCTGTTGGAGGTGGGAGGAAGCGGGAGAACCTGGAGAGAACCCACGCAGCATTCTAACCACAGAGTTCACCACCTGTCCCTGACATGTTTGCAGTACACCTTTGCTATTTCTGATCCGTTATGACTAACCTTTGAGGATTTTCATGGAAAAATCACCACGACCAAAAGATTTCTGCAGTATGTGTGAGCATCAGCATCCGACAGCCCAAAAAGTGCAGAAAGGTGTTTTTAATAGAAGGTTTACTCACCCAGGGCCAGAACAAAATGCCACTGACTCATGGTCACTGTGAGCAGACTGGCCAGGGTGTGAATATTTATCAGTCCTGGGAATGTGGAAGGAGCTTCCCACATTTCCTGGCCTGACTCCCACTGCCACACACCTGCACGCACCACACATACTTCCCGCCAAGCTCTGGGAATGCACAACACTAATCAGCCGATTCTTTTAAAACACTTGTTTCAAGGGTTTTGTCTAAATGACTTTAAATGTGAGTCTAGCCTTGTTGAGTTTGCTCACAAGCTCCCAGAAATAATTTGATAAGCACTTGCTGCTGGCCAAGGAGCACAACTGTGGAGAAAGGACAACTTCATTTCTAACTATTACACTGAAAACAGTGAAAAATAAATTGAATTCTATTCAGTTTTATTTGTATAACCCAACATCACCATTACAATTGTCTCGGTACAATACTACACCCTCAGTCAGGGTGAGGAACAAAGACCCCTGTTTTGTTGATGGCATTGGAGAGACCTGAATAGAAGGAGGCATTGTGACGTCAAACCACAAACTTTTAGAGTTAAGAATTGTTTGACTGCCTGTCGTGACTTGTAACTGGGAACTGACGGTCACTTTTAGTCCTTAGGAGTCCCCAGAGGGTTTAGAGCCTACAGCCTCACACACTGACTCCTACAATGTCTGAATATGCGTGTAAGAATGGGTTTATACTTTGATTTTCCTTGACATTCCATGCTGAAATTCATCGACGTCTTCACACCCCCAGCGCAGACCGTGAGGGCGGGTGTCCACCACCACGTCGTACCGTCCAGCCGCGCTGCCCTCGGCTACAAAACACGCGCATCCTGCTGTCAATCACGTCAATTACAGAGGAAGCTGTCCGCTGCGTCAGGACAGATGGTAAATGTGTTCGTTCACGTACCGGGTGAACCAGCAGCTTGACGCGGATTCTGTCTGCTTACAATCGCCCAGGAGGAGTTGTTAGGGATGCAGTCCCTCACGAAGGAGCTGGCTGAGGTGTTCGCAGAGGACTCCGACCACGACCGAACGTTCTACGGGTTTCCTGAGGAGGAGCTGAGCGACCACCAGGAGGGAAATGTGCACTGAGTTTGATTACACACACTTATACTACTTTTTTTTTTTTTTAATTATATGCACCACACCAAAAACAACAACAACAACCAATTCAAACTGTTGAAGCGTTTCTCAATCCGTTTGTATTAAACCTTTGAACCTGCATTTTAGTCTTCATTTTATCAAGCGTTCAATTCTTAGTCATTTTTTCAAAAATAACCCCACGTCTCAGTCTCCATCCTGTTTTAACTGTTATGTGAACTGAGAAACAGCTAATTTTTGTAAAAGGGATGATGTGTGTTTATCACCTAACTGTATGATAGCGCCTTACACGCAGGTTTAACAGTTCTTCTATTTTACTAATAAAATGTAAATTAAGGCAATCAAATATTCTCTAGAGAGTGTTGGAGAGTATTAACCAGGAGTCAGTGCAAGTATCACAAAAGCATCAGGCCAATGACTCACCCTGGTGTTGAGGACATTACTTTCATGGTTTGAATGCAGTTGTTTGACATGAATCAGCCCGACCTTGATTTCTGTCCACCAGGATTTGGAAGACGAGGATGGAACCCAACATCATCGATCTCCGAAGCAGCAGCAGCAGGTCAAGAGGTCCAGCCAGCCCTTCAGGCTGAGGGTGGCTCTGCGCTCTGTTCCCGCTGCCAGGGACTCCACAGATGATGATGATGATGATGAAGACAAAGAGAATACAAACATGAGAAGGGTGAAGAAGGCAGGAGAGAGCACTCGTGTAAAGAATGAGAAGCATGTGAAGTTTGAAGACCAGGAGACCGCAGTGGCTCCGCCGTCGCCCTCTGAGGAGCATGGGTCAGATGCAGCTGAAGACGTGCCCGACTCTTTCTTGGCCAAGAGAGAACAGAACATCAAAGCAAACAAAGCAATGGTAGACCACACACTACATGGGCTGTGCTACTATTTGCCCCCATAAGCAAATGCAACACACCTTTACTATACCAAGGATGTCCAAATGTCGGTTCAGAGCTCTACAATGTAGATCTTTAGGGTGTCACAGGCTGTAATTTGTTGATTTATTTATTTTACATCAGTGTGACGCAAAGAAACATGTCCTGATGACAAAATGTAACGGGTTAAAAATGTGGTCATGTGACATTTATTGAGCCTCTGAAAAAAGGTTGTGTCACTAAACACAGGGTTTAGGCAAAAGAACTAAACCCTCTAAAACTTTTTGGATCTGATACCATGTTTGGAACCTTTGCTTACTGGACTGGACCCCCTTTGACAACAGTTGGCTCAGCTGATGGCGGACCTGCAGAAGATGCCAGGAGGTGAAGGTCTTCTGAGAAAACAAGCTGGAAAAAAGCCAAAAAAAGAGAGAAGCTCTGTACGTGGACAATCATCTTCTTCCGGAATGATTTTTGAACTTTTGTATATTTTTCTTAAATGTGCTTTGTTTTTTTTTATATCCCACCTTTCCTGCAGCGACCACCCCGTGCTGGTGGGGAGTCCAGGAAGAACCCAGAGCGGGCCTCTCGCAGACAGACCCGGTCTATGGGGGCATGTGAGGAACCTTTCGGTTCACAGGAGGCCGAAGTGGAGCGCAGCTTAGAGGACGAGCTGCTGGAGGTCTGCTCATCCATTTGTCAGTAATCACTTGTTGGATAATATCTTCACACAGATACTGTCTATAACTTCAACTGAGGGTTTCCTTAGGAGTGCTGCATAAAGCCTCTTAGGTTGTTCCATTCTGCTTATGATTTCACTATTGTCATAATTCAGCACATGTGCATGTCCGTTACCATGGCTACTCCTCCCTCACCTCCTCTTCCAGCGGAATTGCTGTAAATATCAGTAGTTTTACTGTGACAGGACGTAAACGAAGACAGAGGGTTGAAAAGATGATCAATTATCTGAAGGTTTAGCTCCTAGCGACAGTGTTTCCAGTGGAGCCCTGTACACCCAGACAACACTGCAAGGTCAGCTGATGAGGCATGACTCTTTGTGTTGGGCTGTCCACATGAACCCATTTGATTTCATCTTACCGGTGTTTATTTTGTCACAGGTACGTCATGCCCCACAGAGACGGGGCGCCCCACGTCCGAGTCAGAGCAAACCTCACATTGTCCGACCTGTGGAGGACATCACAGAGGATGAGCTTCAGCTGATCGCCGACAACATGACAGAGAAAGTCTATAACCGAGTCACAGTAAGTGCTGAAATATTTATAGTTATCGTTGATGTGGTTTATATGGTTGTCACTCATCCGTTTCTGTCTGCAAAATTCTTTCCACTTCTGTAGAACGTCTGAAATTCGTAAACTGCTTTCGTCAAGAACACAAAAGTAGAAACTATGAGGCCATGTTACCACTAGGGGGCAGGCGCTCCTGTACTGTGTGAGCTGTCATATCTGTGTGCACTGCAGCATGTCTTCAGCAGCTGTATCATCCTACAATCTGTTGTTGAGCTGTGGTCTGTTCTCAGGGCTCCACGTGTCACCAGTGCCGACAGAAAACAGTTGACACCAAGACGTGCTGCCGCAGCGACGACTGCCGTGGGATCCAGGGTCAGTTCTGTGGGCCATGTCTGAGGAACCGTTACGGAGAGGATGTCAAGAAGGCGTTGCTTGATCCGGTCAGACTGCCAGCTCTTAGAAACACCATCTTGCCGCAAACATGTAACTGATCATGGCTCCTTCCAAGTCTGCTTAATTTAAAGTTGCCTCCAAAATTCTTAGTCAAACATTAGTTGTTGTGGGAGCAAGAAACACCCTGGTTGCATTTATGACATTTTAGGTGTTTGCACATTGGTTAAGCATTGATAGCAGATGAAGTGACATTAAATCTCATTCAACTGAATGAGAAAGTGTGTCCAAACCTTGGGCTGGTAGTTTATATTGAGATGCTTTACCCATAAACGTTCCTGTGTGTATCCTGTGGCTTTGTTTACCTGTACAGGAGTGGCGGTGTCCTCCCTGTCGAGGTATATGCAACTGCAGCTTCTGCCGCCAGCGTGATGGCCGTTGCCCCACTGGCATCCTGTTCCCCCTCGCCCAGTACCACGGATTCTCTGACGTCCACTCCTACCTCACCAGGTAGTTATTGTATCAAAGACTTGACAGTCTGTTGTTTACAAGAATTTAAATTATTTCTGAAATGCATATTTATATGAAAGACTCCGCTGTCGATTGCAGCTATTGACGTCGGTTTTCTTTGTCCTTCCAGCCTCCGCAACAAACTGAAGAGTGAAGTTGATGTAGAGATGTGACTTGAAGACACCCAGCAGCGTTTTAGTTTATCTGATGGTTTTCAGTCATGTTTTAGCCTTTGTAAACACTGAGTGGTTTTAACAAATAAAAGACACTTTTACCCGTGTTTGGGACACTAGTGTGTAAAGAAACAAGACAAAAGTACAATTCTCATTTTAATCCAGCTGTTTGCATTTGCAGTAGGATACAATATAAAATCCCTCATTTAAAATAGGGCAAAAAGAGCACTTGTCAGATAGGCTTATGCTGTATGGTTTGAAAAGAGTTAACATTTTATGTGGTGTTACAAGCAGAACTCAGGCGGATAGGAAGTCATGTCCACAATGCTGACAAACCTTTTCAGGAAAAACCCTGAGCTTTAATACAATTTGCAATTTATTTATTTGGACAACAAAAGGCTGTTCACCCGAGGTTTGTATCTTGCTGGATGATTTTCCAGTTACAACTTAAAATATCTGCAGTACAATGGTAGAAAATAACAGTTCTGAGTTTTGCTTAGAGTATGAACCTTTGGTTTGAGCTTACATTTATGCTGCATGAACATTACAAAATATTTTACTCCGAATGAGAAGACTAAAAAATAAGATTTCCACAGAATGAAAAACTGGGACTGCAAGTTGAAGTCTCAGCTGTAATTGTACCACAGGGAAAAAAAACAGTACTGGAGGATGACAACTGTATAGAAGGCATTCTATGACAGAAAGGCTCTTTAACTTACATTTGATCTACGTATAAAAAGAAGATTTAAGATTGTGCATGAAAGGTGAACAACAAAGGCAATGTCACAGAATCATGAGCCTAAGCTAAGAAAACCTGCAGCCTTTACATTACCAAATATATATATATGTATATACACATTAAAAAAAACAAAGTATGCTATTACACATCAGCATGATGGCTTGAAACTGTACCAGAACAATAATTTTAAAGAGTTATTTGCAGGAATTCCGCCTTCATCTTCACTGATTAGTGCCTCTGACCTTTAGCCCTCTGCTAAACATCCCGTAGCACAATATATTCCTATGACAGTTGGAGCGTTAGTTTGTGAAAGCGTCCAGTTCTCCCAGCAAACAACTCATATGTAACAATCATTTCGTTTCCACTTTCTAGGGCCAAGTTCCGCACTGAGGGCTGAACATGGGTGTTACAGATACAATAGCCCAGACTGAGAGGGTAAAAAAAAAAAAAGCACGAGCCTGACAGAGTGACTTAGTGTCAACTCTTTTCTAAAGATGGCTGCAGAGAGAGTATTACTATCAACTCAGCATCAAATGAGCAGCCAGTGTCTTTTAGTCCGTGGGAACATGTTAGTGTGTCCATGACGGGGGAAAAGAATTTGTGATTTATTATTTTTTTTTTTTTCAAGAAACACCTTTTACCAAAACCCTCATATGCATCTAGGAATAAGACGCAAACCAGATATCCTGCCTCACTTTGAGTTCAACTGTGTCTCTTGTGGCCAGTTGTGCCATCTGATGCCTTCTCCACTCAAACACGCCCCCTTATTAACCTCCGCCATGGCCTTCTTTCTGCTCTTACTAGTAGCTGCCGCCATTTATCTGGTGAAGGTCCACCTGCACCATGTTGATCCCACTGCTGGCTAACCGGGCTATGCTCTCTGCAGATAAGGTTTCCATAGTGACAATGGTGTGCTGGTCACTGGTGGACAGTGCCTCAGTGCTCGCTTCCGTTCCTGCTACAGGGGAAGCAGCATCAGCTGAAACTGTGTTGGTGATGGCGCCTGTTTTCTTGTTGAAGTGGGTTTTGATGTGCTTGGAGAGATGGTCGCTGCGCATGAAGCGTTTTGGACACTCTGTACAAGCAAACCTTTTCTCGCCTGGAAGAAGAAAGGGAAAAGTAGGAATTTAAACTGATTTTTTTAAAATCCCGAATTGAATAACAATCCTAAGTCCTAATCATGGTTCAGATGTCACAAATGAATCTTCACGTCACCTGTGTGGGTCCTCTTATGGCGCTGTAGCTCATCTGAGCGGGTGAAGCGTTTCCCACAGAAAGACCAACTGCAGACAAAGGGTCGTTCTCCTGTGTGCCAACGCAGGTGGGCCCTCAGGTGGGAGGTTTTGCCGTAAATTTTGCCACAACCGGAGATATGACAAATGTGCTGCTTCTTTTTAGTTGGGTCACTGCTTGGGGCACAAACCACAGACCAGAGTTTGAGAGTAACACACTTTCAATGTAATAAAGATTTTTTTAACTTAACAGAACTTTTTAGAATATGCATTGGACTAAGTACTTTGAAAGCAGATGCAAAACTCTGAATCGGAGCAGGGTGACGTCTAGAATATACAGCGCAGGTGCTCCCTGGGGAGCACCTGCGCTGGGGAAAAGGAACACAACAGACAACACAACCACAATGTCAACCGTCCTCCATTTTGTTGAGTTGGATGCAGCAATGACAATGGTAACACACTGCAGGCTTAAGTTTGGTTACTTCAACATTCCTGGTGCCACAAATGATAAGAAACAAAAGGCCTTCCAAGTCTGTAGTTCTAGAGAAACCACCAAGGTTCTGAGTTGATCCTTGCCTGTTACTGTTGTGTCAGGAAATGTCCATTACATTTATCCATTTGGAATTCCTTCCAGTGGTTTTACTTAAAATGACAAGCCCCCACCAATGTAGCCCCCCTGCTGTGTTTTCATGTTGGGCTAATTTCAGGCTCATTCTGGACACAGCTGATTCGGTGTAGAGTACTCGTTGTCTTACCGTCCTTCCCCATCCTTGCAGAACGGGCACGTGCAGGCTTCTCTCCGGTTCCGTCGTCCTTGCTGTGGTGGACTTATATCCTCATCATCCATGACTGTACTATCATCTAAGCTGTCGCCACCTGTCTGCAAGGCCTGCTCTCCTGCAGTGTGAAAGAGAAAATACCATTACTTTTTACTATTGTATACACTATTTACACTATCTACCATTCCACCAACAGTCTAAATACCCTCCGTTTACTTCATAGTGTCTTTATCAGAGAACCATCACCCTTGTGTTTTCGAATCCATTATAAACTTTCATCTTGCTGTGAATAGAACTTTTAAACATGTCAAACAGCAGCTGCGACACCATACAGAGCTTGGGTGGATTAACTGGTCCAACCAGTAATGTGCTGCTCATGAAAGAGCAAAGGACGCAAAAGTCAACATGTATTTGCTAAGTAAAATGGCAAAGTCAAATAAACACAAAAATAGTTTACAGGAGTTGGTGTAAAAAAAAAAAAGGCCTTCCTTCACAATCACCTGTGTAACAGGCAGGTAATCTTAAATTTAAGTATAACTTCACCTACATAACATGCAAAAAAATAAAACCTCTTCAAACATTAACGTATATGTGATCTTACTGACCTGCTGTGCTGGCGATAGTGATGGGAACACCTTGAAGCTGGTGCATCTGCAGCCCTGAGCCACCGAGAGTGTTGAGATTTATGGTCTGGATGCCTGGAATCTGCACAGTGTTGACGGATGCAGGAGGTGCCTGCGTCTGGCCCAGTTGAGGGAGAGACTGTACTGGGGCCAAGGTAATTTGTGCCCCTGCTGGATTCTGGATCTGAAGGGTCTGCCAGTTCACCTGTCCATTGGGTCCGACAGTGCGCAGTAAGATGGGGCCCGTGTTCGGCATGATTTGAAGATTCTGAAGCCCTTCCTGGCTGAGAGTCGGAGTGGCAAACACCTGACCGCCTGCGGTCGTGACAGTACCAGCCTGGATGGTCTGGAGGGGGGCTCCACCTTGAATGATTTGCTGAGGCTGGATGAGGATCTGCTGTGGCTGCTGCGCGTCTCTGTTGTCTGGCTGAATGGGGACGCCCAAAGACGTACTCTGCTGAAATGTCCCTGTCATGTTTCCATTGCTGTTCTGTGTTTGGGTCATTCCGTAAGACGAGGTCTGTGTGGTGACAGTGGACACATTTGTCATGTATCCTGTCCCGCTGTTGGAAGACACTGGCTGCTGCTGTATGAGCTGGTTACCTCCCGCATCATTTGACTCTTCCCCATTACCACTTGCTCCAGTGCTGATGGGCAACAACGTGATGTTCCCATTAAGTGACACTGGCATATTTGCCAGGAACTGGGGCTGGTTTGGTAACACGCCGTTACCTAGGCTAATATTTTGTATCGGGATCGCACCCTGAATGAGACTGGGCATTGTTATGATGTTTCCTGCTGCGCCAGCTCTGTTGGTTGTCGCTATGATCTGCTGGCCGTTAGGAGAGGAGACTATCTGAAACTGCTGTCCTGGAGCTGTAGCAGCAGGTACAGCAGAATCTTGCTGAGTGTGTGTAAACTGCAGCGGCTGTCCATCTACTGTCTGAAACTGAGGAATAACCTGGTACTGAATGTTGGGCATTACACCTGATATGGTGGTAAGCACCGGTTGGCTCTGCAGTGATGGTGCCTGAGCTACTACAAACTGCTGTGCCTGCTGGGGCTCTCCCTGAGTTCTCACAACAGCTGCTGATGGGGATAGCCCTTGTCGGTTCTTGCCCATGTCTCCTCCTGACATTGTCACTGAAGAGTCAGTGGTGACCGTGTTGGTGCATGAGGATGCTTGAACACTCAGCGGGACAACCTGCCAACCATTGGTACTGGTGAAAACACCTTGATTCATATCCAGCTGTTGTTGCTGGCTCTGTTGTTGATCAGCAGGCGAATCATTCTCTCCTGGGGTGTCAATTCGACTGCATGTGGCGGCCAACAAGGCAAGTGGAGACGTCTGCTGAGAATCCTGAAAGGAAAAATGATTTACAGCAATAGAAAAGTTCAGAAATTTATACAAATCACCATCCAGTATTCATGTTAATGCTGAAGCTATTACAAAATATATATATATCATTGTCAACATGTCCACAGATGTGATGTTTCTAGCTGTTACATTCTAATTAAAATCATAATACTGCCAATAATCAAATCAAGTACAAAACCTGAAGTGGTCAATAACATGACTGGGTATGAGCTAATTTCGATAAAGAAGTACAACACCTGATAAAGTGATTTGACAATCGAAAGATAACAAAAATTAGCAAAATAGAGCCATAGTTAAGACTTTGGACTTTGAGAAGATGTGTTGAAGGAAACTGGTATGGTAGGAAAGGTATGATTTAACGATTTAAAAATAAATCAACAATATAATTTGAACTGTTTTTTTTTTAAGTTTAAAAATATGCATACAAATGCATTGTCTGCCAGTGTAGTTTTGTAGATGTGAACCTAACAACCACAACAGCAATCCTATCTCTGTTCACCACACCAAACCCATGTTTGTCATAAACGTCTCTGACCAGCACTTCACTGGGAGTGGGCTGCAAGGCAGGGTGGGAACGGATGGGAGGGATCACAGTTTCTGGAGCAGTGGCGGGCTCAACCTCCCCTCCCCCCAAACCCACCCATCTCCCTCCCACACCTTATTTTGCCCTATAAACTCACACTCATCTGGCCACCCCCTCCTATGCCAGCCGAATGGGCTGACCGAAACGCACTTGAAGTGCGGGGGTTTGACGGGAACACCCCGTGTGGGCGATTTTTACCTGCCCATTCCCCACCCCAGCGACATGTGCTCCGGACAGAAAATCAACAACACGTCCTGAGACTACCGTGAACAGAATCGAGCACGACAAGAGTACATCTGTTATATCAGGATCTGCTCATGAGAGCGAATCATGTGTTTCTCAGCTCGGGACACGTTAGCTTGTGCGGTAAAGTTCATGGCCGGTTGACCTACTTGTGAATTTGTGTTTCGCTTTTGACTGAAGCCTCCACCGCTCTCCACAGCGGCCATTTCACCCTGCTGCTGATCTGCGGAAGAACAATGTTTTTCAATATCACTTCTGTAGAGTAACTGAGGTTTCTCACAGCCGAACATCCACTTGAATTCACTGGACAGTCGATCGAATGGAACACACAAAGCACGCACAGACTTGACGCCAAAACTTCACAAAAGTGTATGAATTGTTTTAGGTAGCAACATAAATGTAAAGAAATCCATGCCACAAGTGCTTCAAGGGCCAGCTAGCTCAGTAGCTAAGCTAACATGACCTCTTAAAAATGTTCGACAATAGCGCGAGAGAGGGTAAAAGTGCGATTAACTGCGCGAACAGCTATTGTAGTTCACGGGAATCTTGTAAATTATTTTGTAAAAGGGTGGTGTCAAGTTAAGACACCACAACCTCTGTTAAACAGTTAGCTAGCATATGTTAAGTTGGCTCGATGTTGTTAGCTAAATACGCGACAATTAGCAGCGAAGAAGTATTATAAAGCTGCTTGAGAAATGCGAGACACCAAACAAACAAAAACACATTTCCAACAGTGGATACGTTTAAATAGCGTACTTCAAAACCGTTTCTAACTGATAACCCAACGCTTCGTTCGCACGATACTACTATGTAAAAAAGTTGACTTACTGCTCATAATTTGAAGACGGGAGGAGTTTTCTCGCTTCTTTTTTTCTGGTTGACAACTTTTCGAAACTTCACACTAACTTGACGAGTTCCCCCTATGAAGGAGCTAGATGGGTACGTTTGGTTTACAACACGGCTGAGCATGAAAACCTCGAGAAGCCATGCCATGAAATCAGTTATTTGCTCTGCGATTTAATTTGAAATGTATTGTAGTGTATTCTACGGATATTAAATCGCATGTTCTTAACGATAATATAATGGAAGAGTTGGTTGATTTCTAATATGTGCTTACACAACGATCAAAATTACTAGTCTCCGTAAGGTGGCTAGTTGACAGTCGGTCTGCATATTGTCATAAACAACCGCATAATATAAACAACCATATTAAGTCATATAACACAAATTACAATGCCTGCCCTCCATCACGTTGCTTTTGCTGCTGTAAAAAAATAGCAACACAGGCTACTCAGCAAACAATTGTTGTATTTGATGATTTCATCGCCTCTGTGGTATACTGACACAAAACAAGCGCACCTTCACTCAAGCGGCTTGCTAAGGATTGCTGCGTTTAACCAATGGAAAAGGCCGTGTCTGCTCGCCGAGTCTATCAGCTATAACCATTGGTTGTTTAGTGAAAAATAGGCGGGATCAATAGTTAGGTTGCACCGCTGATTATGATTGACTTTGGGTTATCTGCTGTCCATGTAAAAGGCGCCATGAGTTAATCTCCGCACGTAAACATTGATATCTCCCAGCTGTTCCCTCTCAAAAGCTCTCTCGTGATTAAATAGTGAAAGAATGCCGAGGTTTATTCCTCAAGGCGCTGCGGTAGAAAGGAAGAAGGGGGCTGGGTGTTTAAGACTTGCCTCCGTGGCCGCTAGCCACTCCCTGGTGGCGCCTTGTGGGCTGGGAAACAGCGTCGGACGGGCGGGGACAGTCTGGGTGGAGGAGGGAGAGCAGACAGACTGTGCACTGTCCACAGGAGAAAATGGCTCGTATGTGGGAGGGCTTTGGATTACTGGGACGGAGAGGGGGATGTCAGGGCAGCAGCACATGTGTCCATGTAAACAGAGCAGAAGGAGGAGTCCCGCATCCGCTCAGCTGTGATGGTGGACTGAAACCCTCGAGAAATAACGAACTATTTACTTCACAAGTTATCATTTAGTGTTGTACGTGCTTGTGTGTTTGTTTACCATCTTCCCTCTCCCTGGGGTTGCCATGGGAGCGAGGGAAGTATCTGACAGACACACACACACCTGGCCAGATGTTCTTCTCTGCTCTCTGACTCTCTACTGCTTCATCTGCACCTTCTCCCTTATTCCGTATTGTTTTAATCCATTATGCAGAATGTTCATGCAGCCCTTTGTTTCATTTTAAAAAATGCACCTTTCCCATGTTTCTTGTCATCGGTCTGTGATGAAGTGAGAGCTTGTCTGGGAATTGAACCTGTGACCTGTGATTGCTATATGAACATACACAGACACAGTATACTGTAACACTTTGATAAAGTTGTACGTTTACTTGTAGATGGTCAGTGTTTTGTCCTTTGCACGCTGGGTCAGACACAGATTTGTCATCTATTTCCAGTAGCACAAATACAAAACATACAGCCCATCATACCGACCAGAGATTTGAGGGAATGAAAAAATACGCTGAATTCATTATTATTATTATTATTATTATTATTATTATTATATCTCATGTACTTAATCTCATGTACATAAGGTTGTGTGTACGTGGTGTCCTGAGATTCCCACATCGTCTAGTATCTCTTCAGATAAATCCAGTGTACATACTGAATAGGTATGATATTTTGTTTAGTGCACTGTTTGTCTGTCATTTGTTGTTTAAATTGTGAGTCAATCCCATAAATTATTACAAAATATTAGGAACATGGCTGTGTATTCCATTTCAGTTCAATAGCACTTCACACACCGACTGTATGTGTGAGTACTACTTATATTTAGTACTACTAAATATTTATTGGGACACATGATGTTCTTAAAAACAGTATGGAAGCCCAGCTTTGAGCTTGGAATATTTATTTTTGTAGTGTAATTATACTGCAAATGAACCAATCCACGTACTGCTTGTTCACTGATTATACTATACACATTCAAGTATGTGAAAATACTTCTACTAACACTCTTATGGTGTTTTCTGTTTCAACATCAAAGTGATACAGTAAATACAAAGTTAAATACAATACATAAATACATTGAATTCGACTATTGGTCTCTTTAAAATTACTTTAAAGTAAATTTCATTTAAGAGATTAGGACATGTATGTCACATGTACATGTATGTATAGTTCAGCGAATGCCAAACACATTTGTATAATCATTTCTATACCGTACATGATAAACTTATTAGTTTTAATAAGAGGAATCCTGAAAGTACACGTTTTAATAATAATAAATGAGTTCATCTGCAGTCTATGCTGTTATTCAGTAATACTTCAGGATTGTGGTCATGAAAGCAGCCGTTGACATTTTCAGCCCTGGGTTTCAGTCTGTCTGGTTGGGTGTCTGCAGGATGTGTCACAGCTGCGTCCCACGCTGATAACTGCTGAGTTTCAGCTGAGATGCAAAGTTACTTCCCACATTCTGCTCAAACCTCAAGCAGCCATGGAGGCCTGCCGACATGCTTCGGACAAGATTAGCAGAGACTTGCAGTGGAAAGAATGATCACTGAGTCTCAGGGAGCTGGAGGCACAAACGTCAGCTGCAGATTGTAGATAGGTTTGTGATATCGCTGGCTCCTACAACAGGAAACGACACAAAGAAGCACATGCAGCAAAACCGAAACGTACCTAAATGAAGGTAATCCTCTCTTGTATGTGCACTCTTCTGCTTTTAATTAAATGTTATCAAATGTATTACTGTAGGGAAACATATTTAATATTCTATAGAGACACACACTCTGATTATGACTTCCACTCGTCATTATTTCTGTCTTCCACTCGTGAAACTAACATGTCACTGTTTTAAACATATATTTAACTTTGATGTGCAGTGTTATCATCCTCATGTTGCACAATATTACGTTATAATATTCTGCTATAAAGCCATGTGAATTGCAATTGTAATCCAACTGAAATGTTATTTATAGAGAAAAAACCCAAATGTCTAAAAAAGTTAACTAAACTATAGTAGGAATCAGGCGTTATTATATATACATACATAGATATTTATGTGTGTGTGTGTGTGTGTGTATAGAAGTTTCCCAATCTGTCAGTGAAATATGCTGTTTCATTCAAGAACACAATTTTCGGAGGAAGTATCTTAATGATATTGTGAAATGTTCCCCACAAAATCTCCTTTTCATGTACTACTGTTGCCATTTAGGCCTTTCAAGAGCTGAGCATTGATACTTCTTCCCTTTGCATCCTTGCACCGCTGGAGCCTCAGCCGCTGTCTGTGAACTGAGTTGATGGCGAATCCGGCATCATCCATGGCACGGCGGCGAGCCTGGATCAACAGCAGCCGACAGCGGAGCTCACTGGGGGAGCTGAGCCCTAAGGGACCAGCATGCATCAGCCCGTCTTATGCTGAAGCAGATGATGATGTCTTTGCAGACGGTGAGTTTGAGCCCACATATGTGGGGACATTTTGTTTACGTGACCCATAATAATTGAAGTATCAGTATAGTTTGTAGAGAAGGAGATGGTTGAGGATGCTTTGCACCTCGTGATTATTTAATTAGCAATAATTATCTGCTATTTTGCTTTTTCTTTTTTCTTTCAACAGGAAGCTTCACCGGAAAGATTGAGTACTGGCTCCAGAGCTGTGGGTGAGTCATTCTGCTTTACTACTCATTCTTTTGGTAATGACTTTTTTTTGGTAATGACTCATTTTTGTCATCCACTGGAAAGTGGTTTAACCAACAATCGTAAATAGTCAGTGGAACGTCTCTGAACGTATCTCAAGACACAGGGTTTGGTTTTATACAGCTTCATGTAGAAATCTTTTCACATTTGAAACAGTTGCATGACCGCTCTCAGCTGAAACAAACTCACTTGTTTTGATTGGAAGACTGATTGGAGGAATGCTGCAGACATGGTTTCCTCAGACGCTATCGTCATACATTCAATCAGCATCCATCGTTTTCAGTCAGTGCATCTGCCATACAAAGTGTCTTTGACAGAAGAAGTGTGACACAAACTGAACTGAATATCTGTGAAAATGTCTCACAGATTGGAACGCTGCTCAGAGAACACAGGTCACTGGAGTTTTGGTACGTGGGCACTGAAAGGAATCAAGCAAGTGTATTGCATGTAAATGTGACACTCTGATATGTGTCAAGTGAATTAGGATAGTAATTCAAATGTCTTTACTCCAGAGTCTGTGCCCCGAGCCTACAACCTTGAAGATGAACTGAGTCTAGGTGCTGATGGTAAGACATGCACGCACACACACACACACACGCACACACACACACACACACACACACACACACACACACACACACACACACACACACACACACACACACACACACACACACACACACACACACACACACACACACACACACACACAGTCAATACATTATCTCAGAGGACATCACATTGACACA
>CAAKHB010001952.1:208565-244771 GCA_901007665.1 Aeoliscus strigatus | reverse complement strand
TGACATCACTTCCTGGAGATTCACACCACTGCCTATCCCTCTAACGTTACCCCTTACCTTAACTTTACCAGAACCCAGTAATGAGTGCATTAATGTGTATTTGGACTCTCAAAACAGTCAAAGCTGAAATGTGGGAGCATATCATATTCTTTTCATATTCTCCATTCTGATATTTCTTATTTGTTGCAGCATCTGCATTAAATGCTGGAGAAATCATATCTGGAGCAAAGTGAGTAACTCTTCTTTGTGTAAATATATAATAGTAAATACATCAATGCATGATTGTTTCAGCAGCGCAGTTGCATATAATGTGTGTGGGCAGTGGCTCGTGCTAAGTTGTAACTCTGTAACACTTAAAATGTGTTAATATCCTTACTGACAGTCCAGGTCATCAGAGACTGTGTCTGCCGTCAATGAACTTGGGCCAGAGTACGACCACCAGCCTCCTCTCCTCCACCACCAGAACTACATCCAGGTGATGCTTCAGCTGATTTTAAGATTTTCATTCTGTTGGTTTCCTTGTTGTTTATCTGATTGTAGTTCTGTCTATTCATGTCTCATCACACTGTCATCAGTAAGAAACCTTTCCCCTCCTTTCTCTCCCTTGAACCACAGTATATCGGACGTCCTGCAGCTGTGTTCGGAGGATGCGGAGGAGACTCTGTATGAGCTGGGTTTTGGATCTGACGAGCCACAGGTCACTGTGCGCATCCCTCCGCGCTTCTTCACCTTTCCCTCCCAGGCTCATGGCATCAACTTCCGCCTTTTCTTGGACTCACAGCTTTGTCGGATAAGAGAGGAGGACCCCAGTCTTTCTATTGCCAGTAATAACATCATTCATAGTCTAATGTTGTTTGGTCGGCAACATGATGACAACATGATTTTGGGCTGTGTCATAATTTGTTTTAAGTTCCATGTTTTCTTGCTGCAGGTCGATTCAGACAAGTGCAAGTTCTCACAGCAATGGCCAACGCGTTCTACTCCTTGTACTCCCATGTGTCTCGCACACCTCTCCAGAAACTGGCCACACCCCAGTTCACCTTCACCTCATCTCCCGTGGAGAAGATGGAGCGCTTTCGGAGCAATATTTGTAGTGAGCCACGTTCACCTGTGGACAGGCTGAAGGACACCGTGTCCAAGATGTGTCTCTACACAGGGTCTCCACGCCGGTCCGACTCCACCTCCCCTCAGTCGTCACCCAGGAAGAGGTTGAGCCTCCCTGATGTTGTGGACGTAGTCCGCGACAAGGTGAAGACTGGAGCTAACAAGAAACTAGATTTTGGGGAAGACAACGTGAGCATTTCAGCTGTGGACATCTCACAGGCTTTGGATGTTGATGCATCCTGTCGCAGTGGAGAGACGGAAAAAACACACAAGACAATAGAAGACGTTTTTTACAATGGAAACGAACAGGTTGTCTCATATCAGCCAAAGCATGACTCCATCTGGACAAAAACGGACACAACAACTGATCTGAAACCTGTTGTCAAGGTTACATATGAGCTAATCTGTCCACAGATAGTGGAGTGTCTTCACCAGGATCACCAGTGTTGCCATCATGTCCCCAGTGTCTCATCAGAGACAGAACTCCCCCACAGACAACAGACTCAGGTCACTGTGTCTGAGCCTGACAGAGACTCACAAGCAGCGGCCTCCTCAGAGGATCCCACAGTGGAGGAGGCCGACAGACCTCTTCCTGTCCTGACCCAATACTGCAGGAGCGTGACGGAAGGTGATGATTCCTTCAACACAGCAAACGTCCGGTGTGCTCAGGCCTGTGAGGATTCACTGAGTGAGGGCAAAAGCTGGTACCTCAGTCCACGAACACACTGGAGCTGTAACAACCTACAACAGGTCAACTCCTTTGAGCTGGAGGAGGTTTGTAGGGACACTGCACATGTATTGTATAGATGGGCTGAGTGATGTACAAGAATGTTCAGATATTACAATGTTCACTCTGTAGTACTGCAGTGAAGCACAAACGCTTAACACAAATAATGAAGGATTCAGCAGGAAAGAGTAGGATCATGAAGATTCATCATCAGTAATTTTTGCTGCTTAAACCCCAAATTCATCTGTTGCATAGTCTAAATTGAGTGAATGTAGTTCAGTCAGATGGCTGAATATTCTTTAACTAAACGAAACAGTGCAGAGCAGAATTGCAGTTTGATATGAATGGATAGGTTCTGAGATTATCTCAGAGTATCTTCTATAAACCATGCTTGTTATATTTCTCAACAGGTGCATAGTGCCGGAGAGGAGGATGTTGGACAATCAGAAACTACCAGAATAGTCACATCGCCACCATCCACAAACAGACATCACAAAGGTACAGACCCACATTCAAACAGAAAAAATAATAGCTAGTTGTAATATAAAACAATAGAGTGTATGCATATTTGATGACTGATCGAGGCAGATGGCCATTGTGTCTCACTAATTGGGAATTGCTGGGTCTGAAAACTTCTGTTATTATTTGGTGGTATGTAGATAAAAGTACAGTGGTTTGGTGTCACTAGAGAATTTAGTTTCATTTAATGTGAAATACATATGCGGTGCTTTACAGTTCCAAAGAAGATGTTTGAGTTCTGTGCATGTCAGACTGCAGCTGTGTTTGTGGTTCAAGATGAAGTTGTCACCTGTATTTGTGTCCTTGTCTAGGCGCAGTGGTCCGGGGTGACAGCGTGCAGTCAGACAGCAGTGGTTTCGCAGACGAAGACATTAGTCCTCTGTCAGACAAACATCACAGATGACAGGAAGCCCAAGATTTGAACTTCCACACGAGCAGATATTTTAGATGCAGAGACATTTTCTATGAGAAAAGGATTTGGTGTGTGAAGTAATTACTCTGTGTGAGCATGTATATTTAGGTGCCAGACGCCAGGGACCCACTGTAACCCCAGCTGTCTTAAAGTGTAAGGTGTGACGTAAAGAGAAAAAGAGAAGGATTTGGTTACTGTGGTAATAATTGAACTTTAAAAAGTGAGTGAACATTATAATCAGGCATGATTCATTTGGAGTTTGTGCTAAGAGCCAGTTTCAGTTTGTTTTGTACAACTTTTATTATACAGAACCTCCTGCAAAGGATCAAAAATATGAACCTCAGTCACACTGACTGCAGGAGACTTTGTCATTTATATGAAGCTACAGGAACGCAGAGAAAACTATCATGAGGCATGATAGTACATACTAGAATGTAAGTTCTCCATCCTTTATTTTGTAAATTTGTTTACAGGAAATGAATTAACAGAAGACAAAACATAAAAAAATTGGGTTTCAGGTAACAGACATAAAATATGCGTTGTATTCGGTCTATGATGTTGAAGGTGGCACAAGGATTCAGTGGAATCAGTAACAGGATTATCCCATCAGCCCAATTGTAAACCTCTTACTTTACACCTTTTAACAAAATTATCTCTTGTCTATTATCTGTTCTTGTACTTTGTGATTGTTAGCGTTGTCCTGATGACTATCAGTCCAGCCAGAAGAAACCTTCTCACAAGTTTGACACTGGACAGCTAACACACCTTTCAAAGACGTTTGGGATGTACGGCTGAAATAATTATACAGAACGCCACATTTATCTCTCACACAAGCTTGTCTTCAAAATACTGTCATATTTATTCAGCAGAGTCCTTTTCTCTCCACGATTCCACAGCCCAGATGGAGGCCTGTCCTGTTTGCTCCACATGATCAAGGTTAAAGAAAACACTTAATGCACATTTTGTGGCATCAGAATCTTTTATCACCGGACCTCACGTCTTTTTAAAATGAGGGGAAATTGGGCTCAGACGATGAGGAAAAGGTTTAAAATTGGTAACTGGAATATGGAAAATGTCACAAAGACGTGGAAATTAGTTTTTGGGCAAAAAAAAAAAAAAGATCAAAATGACTAAAATCTGCCTTGTGAGTCTGGGCAAAAAAAAAAAAAAGTCTTCATCTGCAAATCTGAGGTAATTTAGTTGCTTCCTTACAAGTGCTTTGACCATCAGCTCCCCAACGTCATTGAGGCGAGATAGAGTCTGTGAGGATGACGGCTCCCGTCACTTCCCTCCAGCCATGATCTTCAGGTACTGCAGGGCATTGTGGGCGGCATTGGCACGAGCTGCATCGATACTTGAGGCGAAGCCATGGCACACTGTGATGGGCTGTGTGGAAAGCTCCACCAGACACTGGCACAGACCACTGAAACTGCGCTGCTCTGGAACCAGCAAGAATAAAAACGAGAAAAGAGGGGAAAAAAATAGCTCAGATTAATACGGATCTGCTGAGTCCCGAAGGAGCAGAATTTATCCATTTTACCATGACTAAGAAATATCACACAATCATTTTTCCCAATAACAATTTTGCAAGGAGAGCTTCATTTATAAACCAGATAAAGGCAATGTTCTACTCCATGACTAATTTTTGTACTGCTTTCATCATGAGTTATCTATTTTAGGATGTTTCTTTCCTCGTTAATCTGAAATTATATTACACTTCCCAGCCCTCTGAATAACAAGCTCAGGTTTCAGTGCAAATGACATATTTATGAATAATTCTAATTTAACTTAGCTTAGAATGCTCATTGACAGTGTGCAGCTGGCAGCTAATTTCCTCCACATCTATAGTCAGTCATGACACAACATGACATTCTGCATTCTGCCAGTGAAGTGACATCAGGGTGTGTGCAGATGTTGTTAACCAGATGCGAAAGTAGGAAGAGAGACAAAGTAAAGGGTTAGCAAACAGCTGAACAACAACAACATGGTTCTAAAGGGATTCTTTTTACAGTTTCAATCTTACACCGCTTCTGTCAATAGAACACGAGGCAGCAGCTGGTCTGTGTGAGAGTTTCTGCAGTGAACTCACCGAGATCCAGGTAACTGACGTCAAAGCTCTGCTCCATGGACAGGTCGCTCAGCAGAGAGCAGAAGTTGGAGTCGCTGCGGATGCCCAGCGGGTGGCTCCGGAGCTGGAGGATCTTCTCTCCAGCAGAGTTCCGCAGGGAGTCCCATGTGCAGCTGAAGCCTTTACTTTTGCCCGTCTCAGCTCGAGTTCCCGTGTGCTGTGTGGGCCGGGACATTTTACTAACACTGACAGTCGTCATGAGACAAAGAAGTGAACGTCACATCACGTCTTCAAGGGAAAATAACTGCAACAAATTAAGGCCAGAAATGACAGAGAGGAACAACAGGCTGCAATATCTGTGATAAAGTGAAATGTTTCATACTTTACAGTCACCATCATCCACATCTCTCACCATGTTGAACGTGTCTTCCTCCGTGTCAGCATCGTTGCTGGTTCTTAGGTCGACTGGCACGTCATGTATACAAGACAACATCTTCGCTGCTGCGTTTCTCTTGGCCAGCTTCTTGGATGTTCCACTCCCTGGGGAGGAACAGAGAGATAAGATGTTCCTTTGTTGATCCGAAAACGGGGAAATTCACAGACAGCGGGACAAAACCAAACAAGAAATAAAGGTGTGACACTCACACGTAAAAACAAAGAGTGCACACAGTACAAATATAGGTGGACCACAGTATGCAAAATATATAGGAAATTATGAAGCTGCTGATTCAGCTTTGTAAACCTGCAGGAGGTTGATCATCTTAACCTGGGATAATATCGTACGAGTGAGGAACATTCAAGTGAGACATAAAAGCAGTTAACACACACACACTCAGTACAAAAAGTACGGTATACATTCTACCAATTTCCACAAATCTCTCGACTCTGCAGGTCATGGTGAATTCTTTGCGATGTGCTGGACCAGACTCCTGGGTGACTGTGTACTCTGGCAGACGCCATCCCTTCTGCACCACCAACTCCTAACAGGTAAGTCAACAAACAAGAGGTAAACCCTGGACGTTAGTACTACATCCATAATGTACAACCACGATCAGCGTGGTCTCATGACGTTCTCTCCAATGAACAGTCTGCTGCGCAGTGAATCTGTCCAGCTCATATACAGACACAGAAATCCAGAAACCAAACATTTTCTTACCTGCAAAGCTCCGACAGGGTTACATTCAGACTGCTGTGAACTGCCTGAGGTCTTCAGCTCTGACTGGGAGCTGCCAAGAGGAGAGGACAAGACGGAAGAAGGAGGAAGTATGTTTACGTTTATGCCATTCACTCAAGTGGCTCGATGACCAATGATGAAGCATTCGACATTCAGAGCACCAGCTAGATTAGAATGCTAGCCAATGTAGCTGATGCTGGATCTGAAAGCTTATTACTTGCAGCTAAACTTGGCAATACATATTCATCTTAAAAGAACAAACAAAATACAAGAAATGAAATAAATGTACCCATCTCCATCAGCAGGCCCATCCACGATAAATCCGTCCACGCCAACACCAACTCCGGTGGGACCTCCCAGACCTCCCTTGAGCATCTTTAGAGCAGCCTCGGCTGCCTTGTGCTTGGCTGCCTTCTTGCTGGGCCCTTGGCCGGTGCAGTTGATCTCTCCAACGGAGACGCGGAAAGTGAAGTTGGGCTGGTGGGCCTGTCCCTCAGCCTTCAGCAGGTCATACACTGGGGTCTTACCTATCCGCGTTCCATACTCCTGCAGCAGACTGATCGGCGTCTTTCCGGGATTCACAGCCAGCATTTGCTCAATACTGGAAAATAACAGACACACCATGACAGCTTTAGTAATCTGACAAACAGATGATAAAAATGCAAACAAAGACAATCTTAAACTGATCAGTTAATATCACATGGAAATAGAAAAATATTGCACTGAGTACTTGCATTCATATAAAGTAAATTATAAAACCTGCTGACTCTAATCAATAATTTTCATTCAGCTCCAACAAGTACTACCAAATATTTACAAACGGAAAAAAATCCTACATTTGGAAAATCTAGAGATAATTTTAAAGACTCAGAAGAATAACTTTCACAGTAACCTTACACAGAAATGGCACAAGAGGCAAAAACAACCCGAGCTGGTCCGATCAGGTCAGACAAACGCCCTGACCTAACTTCACCTCAGTTGGAGCTGACGGTGACTTTGTGAACACTGTACTTAGTGTGGGAGATCATCTGTAGACATATCGATAAAATACATCGTATTCATTTAGAGGGATCCTCGTCGATCCGCTGTGCTAAGCTAGTTTAGCCTGTGCCGGTTCACCTGGAGCACCCGGAGTTTCTCTTCCAGCTGTCCGATGCTGTCTCGTCGTTCATTCCCTATTTCACGCAGACAGAGTCGGTCGGTTTCGGATGGCAAATCCCCACCGAAACAGACACTTACATTCATGAGACGGTATATTCCAAACGGATGGTGAAACAACGACATGTGAAAGGCAGACGACCACTCCGCCCGCTCTGAATTACAGCTGAACCCTGTTATTATGGGAACACAAATATGACGTGTGAACGAAACGAGATCACATGCTGCTCTCATTGGCTGTGTCCCATTTCAGAGGCGCGTGTTGGCCCTGAGATGTAATACGTCAACGTGTCCGCCATATTGCGACAGTCATGTCCGCCGGTAGTCACACAGGAGTTGAGATGGAAACAGTTTTTTTCCTGAATAAAAAAAACACCACCGTTCACTTTAACGAATTGTGATTGTTTTTTTTTAATGTAATGATTAATATTGACAATACTGACATAAAAATGGAGTATGTCATAAAATATGAACAGTAAGACGCTAGAAATAGCAAGAGTCACGCTTCTTTTGATTTGGATGCCGTAAAATGACGAACAGTCCCTCATTCTTTTGATGGTATTTATTGGTATTTATAATAGACATAAAGGTAAGACAGTCCGCAAGTCTGCGAAATTAAATTAATTTAGGATGGACAAAATGTAGAATAGTTAGAAGTTGTATTGAATTTCTCCCCCAATATAATATATGTGCTGCCATAATGCAAACTAAATGAACTGAATGAAAATGAAACGTCATTAACCCCTCACTATGAAGTGTGGTCACGTCATGATGGAACTGATCCAGAAGAGGGCGACAGTAAGTAAGTGATGATCCTTTGCATCCTGACATCTCCACTGGGACTCACACATCTATTTGAGACTGAGTCAAAGCTAGACAAAACCTGAACGACTGTATTGTGTCTGTATATGTTACAAGATGCATGTTCTAACTTGTCCTGTCTTATTTCATTTTCCTGGCAAACTGGACTGAATGTCGATGTGCAGGAAAATTGGATTCATTTATGATCTCGCTAATTCTACCAATGTGGGTCCAGTTTCATTGTCTGCATTGGGTCTATTTTCCTTGGTCAGCACCAAGGGGAATCGTGCCGCCCCTTAAAATTCTTTGCACCCACAAGTTCAGAGCCTGCTGCCCAACTAATGCAGCAGTACTTCCATAAAGTGCATTTTCCACCTTTCCATCATTTCCTTTATTTCTGTGGTTGTACAATTAATCCCAGGACGGTTGGGTCGTAAACCAGCGCTGGACGCTGATAGCTTCATTCACTGGCATCGCTGAGTCAATGTGGAGAGGCCCATTTTGCCAAGTACAACACAAAATGAATTAGCCGTGACAATGAGTAAAGTTGTCTCCCGTTTGAACTCCCGAACAGAGAATCAAAGCACAACAATTTATCAGGGAGCAGAGTACACTTCCACTCATTATTCATTCGGTGAGAATTAATTTTCCTTGTTTGCAGAGGCTTCATTTGTCAGCTACAGCCTGTAATTTGTAGACCTTTAACGTGATCGTGTAAGTGTTTTTATTGAGCTTTGGTGGTTAAATCATTGAATGAGATCAGCACTAAATTCCATCCTAGCAGTTACAATATACTTCATCCAAAATGCATGCATATATCCACAAACACACTTTCCTTTCCACTGTCTTGGACTGCTGCATTAGTATGTGTGGTTCTTTTGTTGCCAAAGTCATCAGTCGATATCTTCAAGCACGGCGCTTTGTGAATGTGCTTTTTCCCTCCTTCCACAATATGATGTGTTTCCTTTTTTGTGTGTGTTTTGATCCCTCTCTTGCGGCCGAGCTGTGCTGTGGTGAGGCGCGGGTTCGAGTGGCGCTCCTGTATTATTTTTGGCAGCAGCAGTGGTTGGTGGCTGTTGAGGGGAGAGGAGACAGGAGGAGGAGAGCATGAACCCCCCAAACCGAGGCTGTTTAAGGGATTTGTGTCTGGAGGAATTGCTTTGTAATGATCAGAGACGAATTGGGGATGTGTGTGTGCGTGGGTGCACTCATGCGTGCGCCTACACTCAGAATGAAGCTGGTATGCACATTTGTTCATTTAACACGTCACAAACACCTCATCTACATGTTCTCATGGACAGGCCACACATGCAGACTCGCTAAATTGTTTAACATGAGCTGTCACTACTTTTTCCATTCACAGCACCCATGTATGAGGTATGATGCCGCCAGCATTCAAATCAAACTTAGCAAATATTTGCTGCTTTTTAGTCTCTTGTTCACATCACACGGTAACTATTTCAAGGTTGTCTTTCCACGGCAGGAGTCAGATTGAGACTATTCAGGCAGCATGCAGTGTCAGACATCCGTGCTCCTCCTCCCTCTACGCTTCTGAAAACACCATTTGAAAAAGATTTTCTCCAAGTCTTGACTTGGCCTCGGATCAAGAGAACGTTATTACTCAACTTTATTTATTTATATATTGTGGTGGTAATGTGTGTGAACATATGTGTGCGTGTCGGTGTGTGTGTGTGTGTCTGATATGTAATGGTGTACGTATGTGTGTTAACCCACAAAGATATTTCAATTTCTTCAGAATATTAAATAAACATGCAGCGGCAGCCATAGTGAAGCGCTGCCTGCCAGTGGGTTTGGGGTTGGACGGGTGGCGGTGCTGGTGGTGAAGGGGGAGAGGGGGTTTGTGGCCGTGGCTCAGGGGGGGTGAGGCAGCTCATGGTCAGGGCCCCCGCCGGACACACTGGCGCCTCTCGCTGGAGGACTTCTGAACCACCACACTCCTCCACCAAACTCTTGCCAACCCCGCTCCCGCTTCCAACCCAAATTACTTAGTTGTCTCTCGTTCGCTGCTGCTCGCTCGCTTCTCCTCTGACCGCTTCTCCTAGTCAGTGTTTTCTCTCTGCTGCAGATTCAATTGTCTGCCTTCCTTTTTCTCGCTAATGTGGAATTTCAGAAGCAGGTCAAAGTGACCTTTTTTATTCTACCTTTTGAAGTGGTTTAGATTTAACAGCACTCCCTCTGCGCTGTCTCTCTTTTTTAAATGTTCCAGGGAAATATTTTGCAGCTTCAGGTTCAAAAATAAAGAAATGAAAGCATGACTAGCTAGGGATGTATGTCAGTCACATTACCAGCATGACGTCGAAATTTTCAAAAGGAACAACTATTTATTATTTTAATTTACCTTTATTATTCAATTTAATGGGGAATATATATTTGTCAAGATATCAGATACACACACACACACACACACACACACGCAACCCCTTGTGATTGCCACAGATGTTAATTATTTCTCTACAGATAGCTCATATAGCTTAAAGCTGCAAAAACGTAGATCATCCTGGAAAAAATCTCTGGCTCCAACCACAGTTTACACGAATCCAGCGCCCCCTGTACAAAACCACCAATCAGATCGGGAGGAGTGTCTGTGTGTTTGTTTCACAGTGGTGAAGTGCTCTGTCATGTCAGTTTGGGTAAAAGTTTGGGTTCCTGTAAGACTGTGCTCACACACCTAACTGTTTCCATGGTGACAGCCTGGTGTATGTACCACAGCCCGCTCTGTGCCACTCAACCAAACCTGGATGTTGCTCTTCCACATACAGTATATATACATATATATATATATTATTTGACATGTCTCTTGTCCAAATCATAATGGTAAAATTTGAGCACAAATCCCTGCAAGAGACCATAAAGCTGCAGGAAAAATCGACACCATCAGGAACGGTGCATTGATGCCTTCAAATCCTTGCTAAAGATTCAACGGGATTGCTGTAGAGGGCAAATGTGTTTATTTAGAATATCATACAAGCAACTTCCTCTGTGTATAATTCAATTACAAATGTCACACATCACAAGTAGAGTTTGTCTTTGCACGTGCAGTTCTTTTTAAGTTAATTTGCTCCTGGAAGTAATTTGTCATACGGAGGCCATTAAATAGGAAGCATATTATCTTTTTAAAGGGGCACAGAGCCACCCACAACCCTCCCATAGTTCCTATAAACAAAATGGTCTCATTTAGTAGCACATTTGGTATATTGGGCAGTAACGGAGGGCTCCCTTTTAACTTTAAAGACAGTTGTAGCATTCTAAAAGCTATTACATGTGTGCGATTAGCACTCAAACCTTGTTTCTATGGATGACGATGGTCTCCTATCCTCAGTGTGATTGTGACGCAGACAGGACTGTGAAGAACACCGACTGCATTGTTGCATCATCTGGACTTAAAAGCATGTTGCAACAAAACTACACTGGCACTGGATAAAAGACACTGGGATACTCCATCACTGTATTTTTCACACAGTGCTCTTTATCTTTAAAATGTAAATGATGACAAGAAATGATAAGCTAGGACATAAAGCACATCCTCAAGATAGCCTGACCTTTCTACCTCTTGCTTTGCTCTTTGCTTATCTGTTTTGTTTCCTCTTCAAGTCATGTTTTACTGAGACTGACCTCCTCTGCTCTTCAGGTCATGTTGTGGTTCACTCAGGTCATCTTACCTTTCCCCTTTGCAAAAAAAAACTTATCTTGATTTTTACTCAAGGCCTGACTGCTTAGCCTCTGGGCGTGCTGACATTCCTTTTCCTTTCCTCCCCCGATCTGCCTCAGAGAGCCAGTCACACCTGCACACACCAGCTTTTGTCCTGCTTTGTCCTCCTCAAACCCCCAGCTCTTCCACCCCAGCGGCGAGCAGGAGGCACCTGTGCCTGTGGCTATTACAGCACACACCTTTGTTTGCCTCCAATAGTCTGTTAGCGCCAGCTGATGGAAGGAAAACAGAATTCATTTACATTTTGTCAGCATGTGTTTTTATTTGAAATAACTGGACTTAAAAAGCTGAACTTTCCTGGAGTAATTTTGCCAGCACTGGTTTGTGTAACTTATCATCTTAAGGCTAAACTAAACACTGCTTGGGTCAATGTTCTAAAATTACTTTTTTAAGTTAGCTGGGTTAGAAATGGGCCATGTGATGTCTTAAACGGGTATCTGGCATCCTCTCAGTGAAGTTTTAGGCTCCAACAAGTTGCAGTGATTTGATAAATGAAGGAGAAGAGTGGACAAACCATATGGAACAGATTGTCCAGGCAGTGGATTTGGGCCATCTGCCATAGCATGTCTATGTTTCTCTTTATTTGATGTGACACTTAATGTGTCCTTGCTTTTACAATAAAACAAGTTTGGAAAAAGTTAACACGTCTTTTAAAAAAGGCGGGGAAAAAATCACTGCCACAGCCACTGACCATCTGAACCCCTTACCCTCGCTTCGCTGGCTGGACACACCCTTCCCATACTTCATTCCCCCTTTTATGTTGTGGACTGTGCTCCCACTTTAGACCACCATAAACATGTTGCCCTCTGATGACAGAGTCAGCCCCGGGATGTTTTATAAGAACTGACCTCAACTACAGCTCATTAGAAGCCCTAAATTGGAACCATGCAGCCTGGGAAGTGTAAATGTTACACCAGTGAGGCTGGGAGCTTCAGGGGTGATCCAGCGGCACAGATCTCCTCACAGGTCTCAGTTTTCTTTAATCCACATTGTGCTTTTCAGGTTCATCATCTGTTGATCACCTGTTAACAAATCATTTAAAAACACACAAGCACACACATGCACACTCACACATCTGCTCCAGTCCTCATTTTAGCTTTCCTCAGGCTATCACTCTTTTAATGCTCAGCTGGAAGTCCACCCACCTCAAGTATTTTTATGATTCTACAAAAGAGGACAGAGGGCCAAAAAGAGGACCTGACAGGAAACTGGACAGAAGACACAAATAGTCTGATTTTGTGACTTAAAAACTATGGTAGCAGCGATGTTAAACAGGAGGTCTGGCAAATATGCTTGATGATGGTTCCGGGCGTTCGAGTCTTGAAGTCTTTTGGCATTGTATCCTGCCATAATTGGGGTCCTTTGTTTGACCACCTTCCTCAGTAAACAATTAAACCACAGCTCCACTGTCCAAATCCCTTCTTCTCCTTTATACTGGCTTTGCTGGAGCGTCACTCAGTGATTATTTCTCTCAAGCTTGAGAGAGGAGTAATTGTCCTGAGTGTAACTACAGTGGCTCCCTGAAAGGGGGTCATTGTGTAGAGTTTGGGGACTTCACCTGCAGTTAATGGCTTTGTTTGTGCCACAAAAGGCATTGAAAGCTGAGCCACACAAAGTGGAAATGTATTAAGATAAGAAAGGAGGGACGGTGAGTGAGGAGAGGACATCCCGCGAGGCTGCCGGCAGCTTTTCATCCATGGATGTGTGGTGGACGGCTGGTGATGAAAACCATCAGCGACGAAAAGGCTTTTGAAATGTCTTTACTTTTTAAAAGATTGTCATGATTGCACACCATAACACTTCCAACATGTTCACAATGTTTCATTCTCTATTTACAGCATCTCCTCATTTCACAACAGATCAGCAAACATAGCTTGTTTTCCCGTCTTATATAATGAGCACAGTTCTGAGCAAGAAATTAAGCTCCTTTGTTTTTTGTTTAACTGAAGTAACACAAACATCTTTTCATTCTAGGAAGTTACACAAAGTGAGAAAATGCATAAAAAAAAGTAGAAAAATAGCACCCAACAATATCTATATATGGTTGTAAATATATAGTATATACAAACAAGGAGAAACCCTTATTACTTTGCTAGGTGTAGAGAACTTCACAATTCAGAGATTATATAGAAATAGTTTACACATATCTAACTTCAAGGTCTATAAATAAAACTCTAAATCATACCCCAAACTCCTTCTTATAACTAATAAATAAGAAAAAAAAGATTTAATTTAATGCATTTTATTTTATTTTTGGCCAGTTTGAACTATCTTGCATTTTTTTTCCAGGCATTATATTTCCTGCAAAGTGCAAGATAATCCTCAATGTTTATAATTTAAGACATAAATTAGATTATTTATGTAAATAAGAAATTAAATTACACATAAGGAGCAAACAAAAGTGAAATGCAAAAATCGTCAAACTATCTTTGGCAACAACAACAAGCAGTATGTAAGACTGTCCAATGATCGCTTCAAGAATAATGAAGAAGTATCAAAGTACAGTTGTAAATCAAATTTTTCTTTAGGCATGCATTGCTCCATCAACTCCTCCATCCTTACCCTAAGTCTCCTTCTAAAACTACTTTCCTTTTGCGGCTTCAGAGCTCTTTTCCTTCTGCTTTTGCAGATTAAATTTCCCCAGTGGTTTGTCTCATTTAAAAGGCAGAAAATGTGTGTCGGCGGCGACGAAATGTGTGCATGCGTGTGTTTACGTACTGTCCTGTTTGTCACTGCATGCATGTTTGGCACATTTGTCCATACTTAATTTCACTGTGCATGTAGGTGCACATGTTTGTGTGCATGAATGCTGCTTGACTCCGTGTGTTTGCAAAGTACTCTGCCACTTTCTGGAAAGCTTTATTCATGCATGTGCAGTCTAGACAACAGATTGTGTTTCTGTCTTTTTTTTTTTTTTTTATCTGTGACGTGCTTGGACATTTATTGTTTCAAGTCTTTTCTAATGTGATCTGACATCCTTTGTATCTTCAAACTGATTGCTGGCTGTTACTCAAGAGGTTGAGCATAAGGAAGGAAGCCTGCGTGTTTCACCTTAGCACAGTATCAAACATTTAGTGAAGCTCAGATCTCCAACAGTCCGCTGCTGTTTTCCACTCCATTGGGTGTGCCAGTCTTCTCGTCCCCGTTGGTGATCGGGTCAGCGACGGGGTTGTTGGGCACGACGCTGCTGTTGAGCTCTGTGGTGTCTTCACTCCGAGGGTCTGTGTCTCCCTCCACTGCTACAACTTTTCCCTGCATTGCAGAATCTGCGTGGGTCTTCTGATGCTTTGAGAGGTGGTCACTGCGTGTGAAACGCTTGTTGCATAGTAGACAGGTGAACTTCTTCTCTCGCGTGTGCGTGCGTACATGCCTCTCCAGTTCATCCGAGCGAGTAAAGCGCTTCCCGCAGAACAGCCAGTTGCACACAAAGGGCCGTTCGCCGGTGTGCCAGCGCAGGTGGGCTTTGAGGTGGGAGGCCTTGCCGTAGACCTTCCCGCAGCCGGGGATGTGGCAGCTGTGGACTGGCTTCTTTCTCAGGGATGCGGCTGAAGCTCCCAGTCTCTCCAGCTCCTGGCAGTTGGGGCAATCACACGAGGACCTGGTGGGTGCTGCACCTCCGCTATAGCTCCCTGATCCCCTCGCAGGCTTTAGACCCATGGGGGTCTCAATCAGCCCTGCACTTTGCACAGGCTTGGGCTTGTACATGTCCTGGGACAGCATGTGCTGGGAGGGCTGAAGGAGGTGTGAGGAGGAGCCCAGTCCCACAGAGGTGTACGGAGCTGGGTTTAGGGATGTAAAATCAGTGCTGTAACTGGACAGCTGAGGGCTAAGAGAGGCCTGCGGAGCTACAGGCTGCAGGGAGGCCTGAAGACCTCCGTCCGACTGGGGCTGGGTGGCTGAGAGCCAGTTAGAGTTGGGGTGGACGTCCCACCAAGAGGACGTAGCATTAGCTGGGGCTGCAGTGATGCCAGGGTGGATACCGGCTTTATACCAGGAGCCGTAAGGGTGTGTCATGTCCAGGGAGGTATAGACACTGGTGAGGCAGTCTGCGGTAGCATGTGCCTTAGACACTAAAAGAGACTGGTCCTGGGAGACTGAGGTCTGGAAAGAATGGGAAAAAGGGTTATATTCTGTTGTGTAGCCTCCGGCTGAAGGAGGGGGGCTTCCAGTAGGGGTTAACAGTCCGCCACTTCCTCCACCTCCAGCTGTGGTGAAGGAGCCAGTGTAGGAGTCCGCCATGCCGCCGCTATCTGCGGCCCGCCCGTTCTTTGCTGTCTGAAGATCAGAGTTCATGTTGTAGGCCTTCTTCACCGGAGTGGTGCTGCCGATCTTACCAGGTGTAGCCGAATCCCTGACTGGGCTGGTGCTGCCAAACTTGTTACAGGTAGCAGTTAACATAGCCAGAGGACTGGAGCCATAGCGTGCGTCTTCCTGGGGAGGAGACAAGGGCGAAAATGAAACTGTCTGTCTAGCTGCTTACTGCTTCTGTCAGTGTCAACTCTAATAAAAAACGTATGTCTGTCTGCCACCACTGGCTTTTCCTGCCCTCTCCACTTTCAAAGTGGTCAGGGCAATTTAAAGCAGAGAATGTTTATGCTTGTGAGGGTCCTGCACTGCTCAGCATAGGAGGAATTCCCTCACTTTTGTTTGCCTTAACCGCTGTCTACGAGCCATTCTTATTTTTGCACTCATGTTTGCTTTTCTGGCCTCTTTCGCCACAGTCCCCAGCAGCCAGGACGTACAGCTGTGTGACTCTCACCTCCATTTTCCTAAAATCACTTGTCATTGATTGTTTTTTTAAATCTAATGTTATAGAATCTATTTTTGTCAGTTTAGAAAGTTGCTTCCTGATTTCTTTTATATAAAATGTTTATTTGGTCTACAACTGTGTATAGAAGGCATTTAACTTACATTTCAATGGTTTTCCCTGCAGTATTCTTTTTTTTCCAGTATTTTTCTTTTCCACGCTTTCACATGAGCCAAACCCCTACGTGTCCATAATGGTATGTCGAATTGATATAACCACACAGTGTACATGCAGATGTAATGCAACCGTACAGAATTTGTATAGTTTGTATTGTGTGTCTTTATTGTTTATAAAGATGATGTCTACTGATTATCTGTCTACTGGCATAGCTCTAGCATCCATCTATTTTACTATTATCATTATGGCATAGACCTATTAGATTTTTATTTTTATGGCATATATCTATTTCTGAGAAAGGCTTTCAGTGCCTGCATGCAGCAGTATGAAGTCTGGGGCTACTTGTATTAGACTGATTTGGTTTTTAATAATATATATGATTTTGCTTTGAAAAAAAAAAAGATTGTCTTTGCTGTCTACTGGCTTCTTATTTTCTGACATGAAAACTGAAAAACAAGTGTCATATACAGATATGAGCATTATGATTTTTGTTGGCGGTGTCCTTTTCTTTTTTATAAAGATGCTGCAATGGGAAGAAGATAAATGAAATCTACTTACAATCACACTCCCTACCTCCAGAATGGATGCGGCCATCCCTGAGAAACAAAATCCTTGGGAAGCTGAGGGGAGAGGGAGAAGCACGGCTCGGAGTCCCGGGACACTTTGGAAGAAGTTACCGCGGAGAAGTGTTTTGAGGCCCGGAGGCCCCGCCCCCTAATTACGGTCCGTGGCTGTGGGAGGAGCCAGTACGAGCCAGAGGTGCAGGGAAACGGACAGTGATTGGTGGAGGCACAGAGGACATTCCTCCTCCCCCGGTGGCGAATCAATTCTCAAGATAAATGCATGAATTGGTTACTCATGGATGTAGACATTATGTCTATTATTTTTTCCACTGGGATTAGTCCAGAAAGTTTTGAGGAAAGATATGTATCATCCAGTCAGATTATCTCTGCAGATTAATGACACACAACTGTTGCTGGATGAAGGTGAAATGCTTTTCTGAATTAAAAAGCAACACAAACACAACGTTGCCTTTCCCTGCCACATTAATAGAAAAAAAAAGCAGGAAGAAAAAAACGGAGCCGTCTGAGTCTGTGGTTTCCATTCAATATTTTATTATTCTGGTTTCAACCTCTCTCTTTCTGTTTCCAATATTCTTCAAGTCAGTTAACTGGCTTTTTCAACGAGATGTTTCAAGAGACTAAGCTGCAGAGACAGGCGGAGGAGACAAGGATCAAGTCATTGTATAAAATAAAGAAGAGATTATCACACCAAATAAAGTGAATTCGAATGAGAGGAAACGACTGGCATAGATCATTTCCTCCTCTAGATAAAAAGAAGAAGATCTGAGGAGGGGGCAACAGAGAAATGTTAATGTAAAGGAGGAAAAAATGCAGTCTTGCCAGTATAGATGAATTTCAAAGTAACTATCTGTCATCATTCGTTTTCTGTTGCAAATCTGGAATAAAAGTCTTTGAGAGGAAAATATGTCTTGGCCTAATTTTGCTGACAACATGTATTTTGTCCTCAAACTGCTTCCATGCAGCAAACACGGCAGGGCCATAACATTAGGCTCAGGGCTGTAGGTTAGGGGCTTACCAACACCGACCTAAGAGAAATGAATGTAACGAATGCTACAAATGCTAACTGATGATGAGGTCAAAAGATTATGACTCAGATTATTCACTCAGGGAGCAGCAACATGATCAGGGACAAATTGAGTTACAGATTTTTATGACAAAAGAAAAATTCAAAGAAAAAACAAACATGAAACATGAAAAACAAAACTAAACATACGTTATTCGCTAATAGACTGATATAAAAGATTTTTTTAAAACTGAATAAATGTGATATAAATTAGTGCTTTTAAAATAGTCAAATATTAGGGGAAATCTTTTGACAGCAGCTTTTTAAACTTCTCATAAATGACAACAATCAGAGTTTTCTTTCGCTAAGCGGCAAAGTGGAGATGTACAAAATTTACTCAATATATGAAATAAGCATATTTCAATTAATACAACTCTGTTGTCATTACAACCACTCGTTCAAATAACTGTAAAACAATAAAGAAGTACTTTATTTGTCAGATAACACTAATGAAAAATAATCCACAGAAACGTTGGACGGCTGAACGTTACTTCTTGACTTTAAACTTCACATATTCCAGATGAACGGTGGGATGTCTGCTAAGGCGATGATCATTCAGCTGGATGAAGAAAAAAAAAAAAAGCTCTTTCAGTCAGCAAGACAGATTCTCAGCGCCTTTTTGTGGGTGTATCGTTTTCTGAAGGAGAGCGCAGGAGATTAAAATTGTTGTCAAAAATAAACATATAATTTCTGTCCTTATTTTCTCCTCAATTACAGGGCAGGGTCAGAGCTGGGCTTGTCGTGCTGGAGAGTCTGGCCCTCACATGAACACAGCAGCTATATTTGGCAGTCTGCTCTCCGACTAACCTTCATTGCTTTATTTTCTTATCCCAGAAGGGGTGTGAGCAGAAGAACACAGGCTGCTACATGCAGTCGTAATCTGTCTATCGAATCCATCTACCATCTCTCTGATACATTTATTATATGTGGTGATCTTTTGACACATTCTGAGGCGTTTCCCTCCCCTCTCATTTGACACATGGCTTGTTACTGGTTTAATTAAGATCCTCCCTCTTCTTAGTGTTCATTAATGCTTCATGTTCTTACATATAAGTTGAAATGAGAGGGCAGTTGAAGAAAAAACCTCTCATACTGCTGCACAAGTGGTGTGCAGTGAGCCACTTTTCCAAATTTTATAAGACCTGTTGTAATCTAAAACTTTGGCGTGTGCCCATTTACAGGTTTCTTCAAAAGAGAGCAAGTGAGATCTATAATTAGAGAATGCGTTAAGTTCTTAACAGCCCCTTCAAAAAGCTTTCTCTGCCCAGTTTACCATTTCTGGCCTATGTGGTTGAGAGTTTTTGGTGTCTACAGTTTGATGAACCTCAGGACGTTGGGTGGGCACATTTATCTTCCCTGGTTATGTTTCGATTGACAAAGAGGCAGTTTTTGGATGAAGAATTTCCATTTCTTTATTTGATATTACTACTATTTCAAACTGATCTCAATAACCCATGCAGTCACAAAGCTGCCAGACACTTTCTCACTGTACTTGTGTACTTTACACACAACACACCTTGTGACATCACTGGATGTTCTGCTGAGGAGCGGCTCATGGCAACGTAACTGGTCATTCCTTGGCCCATGCTACACCCTCCAACAAGTTCAATGAAGCTGACAGACAGACAGCAAGACAGACAGACAAACCGAACAAACACCGACATAAACATAACCTCCTTGGCGGAGGTAATTATAATGTACTCCAGAGCCTTTGGCATCAAGTTGTTGCGCATTTGGTTACTGCTGGTAAACGTTTTATATCCCATTTCACTTTTTTAAGAAAGACAAAACTGTCTCCAAAATGCTTAAGCAGTGGTCAACTTTTCTATTTCCATTTCAGCGATTTCTCGTTGGCGAAGAGTCTTCTGGTTGTTCAGCTTTATGGAAGATGAAAGCTCTGAGCTCTGAGCTCCAGGAAATGGTGGCTGTAAGTGTGTTTGCTTGTTTGCTTACAAACACAATGATGGCAGACAGAAGTTATTTCTTGTCGTAACATCCTTCGGCGCCAGAGAGCAGAGAAACAGTGGATGTTAGTTAAAAGGAGAACAGAAACGAATCACCGGCTTTGGTATATGTTTTTATGGCTGAGAAACTAACCTCAATATCGTCTGAGAAAAGATGGTGGAAACTGTCAACAACCACAAATTGTCAGAGTCTGATACTTGTTGACTGTAGTTGAGTCATTTCCTGATATGACCAATTTATGAGACGAGACACTTTCAAAGTGAGTTTCAGCTCTATGCTTTCCCGCTTGCTCCCATTGCTCCCATCAGGTCGACTTCAGACAGCTGCTGTTTCAAAGATGGACCTCTAATAATTTCTCTTTGCATTTGTGGACTTTGAATTGGAGCTGAAGAAGACCAATATTCACACAACTCCCACTGAATGCTAACGTTAACGTTCCACATATCAGCTTCAGAGGGGGGATGAGACGGAATTAGAATAGAACAAGGCATTATTGTAATATATGAGATGATCATTTCGGGTTGTATTATGACATTGTGGGACACTTCATGTTTTGTTCAGTTCTGACAACACCAGTTGGCTTCGCTAACGCTGCTGGTCCTCCCAGTGCTGAAGCTAGTGAGTCAGAAGAGAACCTCCGTCGTGTGTGGCATCAACTCTTCTTTCAAATGCTTTGAAATGCATTATTTATAAGTAAGTATTTACATCAGAACTACACGTTGAACTTAATCAATAAAAAGTGATGATGTGAAGATACATTTTCACAAAAAATAATGACCATTAAACAGTACATGACTTTTGTCAATTTTCAGTGGCATTGTTTGCTCATTGTTTGCTCCTTTTTCACACAACCTATTTAAGGAAACATTTGAACTAAAGAATCACATGGACTTGTGGGCAACGGACTTGTTAAAGACAGCCTAACTCGCGCTCGTCAGCCGGACAGCAGAAAAGTAACAATACCTGTTTTCGGATTCAGTACTTTGTGGAGAACTTATAATCATAACTCAGAGATCCTGCTGTTTCTCACTGTTGTATGGATGTGACTGGAACTTTAATCGATACTTCCCTGGCAAACTGGATGCATTTATCACGTCTGGTGAAAACTGGCAGCCGTCATACAGACAGGAAGAACATGGGTGGCAGAGTAAACAATTTTCATTTTAAACAAAATCCAATTGAAAAATGTTTATATGAAGAATGCAATATATCCTTGGACTTAAATCATCAATAAAGAGTTTCTATTCCACAGAGAATTCACCACAGTTTCTCAGCTGTACTTGTGCTTGAAGAGGACATTACAGTTGTCAATCCAACACTACCGGCATGCAACTTCCTTCTCTTCTCTTTCATACTCGCAAGTTCATCCAGCAGGCATCGTCCTTGAAATAGCAGTGAAAGCTTTGCCAGATAATTCATCTTAGTGGTAACGTAGAAAGCACAGAAGCGGTAGGAGCAAGCACGAAACAAAGCAGCCTTGGATGTTACACATTTATATTGCTTATGTTTCTGTTTTTTTGATGCATCATTCTTTCGCGGTTTAAATGGATAATTTTGGATTCATTAGGCCATTAAAGTCGACTAAGTGTGTATAATGGTGGATCAATGGAAGATCTCGCCATAATGCATTTCCCTTGACATTCCCCTCTCGGCTGCAACCCTCAGAAAATTAACAATGTTAATAATACTGCGACGGAGGGGGAAAATTTGAAATGATTAGATGTGTTTTACTTTGCTGCTGATGGAAATGTGGTGAGAGGGAATCAGGGTCAGGGATAGACTTGCCTTGCAGCATGACTTTGTGCTATTTTTCCAGGCTGCGTGGTCAAAGATTCAGAGAGCTTGTCAACGGAAAATGAAAGAGTGAGAGAAGTGGGGGAGTAGAGAGAGAGAGGGAGACATATAGACGGAGAGACTGGGAGACAGTGAGACAGGATGGGGGACAGAAAGACAGGGTGGTATCATGTTCATTTGTACGTCTAGTGACGCTGCTGATTAGGCATCAGATACTAGACGTGCCTTTTTGGATCAGACATGAAAAACATGCTTTTAATAAAATGACCTGATCTCCTTGAGTGGTCTGTCTCTACTTTGGGGCAAGTAGGTGGTTTTGAGTAATCCAACCACCAACAGGCTGCATTTCACCCAGTGGACAGAACACAGTCAGTCACCAGACAGGGTGGTAATCAAATATAGCAAGGAGGAAAGTAACTCTTTCCTTTTATGAAAAATGGTCCGAGAAGTTTAAGGACTTCTCGCCTTGAAGCAAAAGCCTAAGAATGTATCATACTTAAAGGTTATTTCTGATATTACAACAGGATCCCTACTCTGAGTTTAGGTAGTGCCCGTCTGCTTGCTGTGTTGTCAGAAATGATCCAAACTGACAACCGCGGTCCACTATGAAAAAGAAATGTTCACCTACCTACTGAGCCATTCGTCCACTGAAGAACTGCACGTTGTGAAACACGTTGGACGTTCTGTTTATCATACTGGGTGTTACATGCAAGTATCAACAAGTATCAGCTCTAAAAACATAGGAGTCCATCCACTCCCAAACAAATCCCAGTCCGCCGCCCTCTTGCTGTACACAAGCTGACATCTGGCTTGTAATCTCCCCGTCTGTCGAGGAGACCTGCGGCCACCTAATGACCCCAACAGGCGTCTTGCATGCAATTGCTCAGGATGGCGAAATCACAATGTCTTTCTTTTTCTCTTTACTTCGTAAAATAAGAGAGACTGGTGAGTACTGGTGCAGTTTGACAGGGCACTGCAGGAGGTGGGTTCAAGACATCAGTGTTCATGACATTGTGTTCATGAGAAGAACGTTATGAAACTAATGTTTTATATCATCCACACTACAATTTGAACTTGTTTTTGTGGTGGTAGCGATGCTTCATCGTGGCTCTCTCGTGCGTCTGTATGAGACGCATGAGACACCGTGGGCTGTCCATTAACTGCAGTGTAAAGCACTGGACGTGTTTCCTCATCTCTTGGGTTTTCCTGCTGCAATGGGTCATTGGACGGGCGTGGGCAGACACGCGCCGTTGGACTTTTTAGCATCTTTGAGAAGATGGATCTCCTGTCTTCATAATTGCCACCATAGTATTTTCATAGTTTGTACATGCAACACTTATTGCTGGTCTGACCGGCCCCGGAGGAGGGATTCTTCTTTCTCTGGCCCTTCCTGAGGCCTTTCTTTCCCCATTCATTTTTTCCCCCATTTTTTCCCATAATTTTTCCTCAAGCTGATCAAGGATCTAAGGAGTGTTGTACTCTGGGCTATATGAATAAAATAAAAATTAATTGAATTGAAAATCTATCTGTCTACGAGAGAGAGTCAGGAGAAATGCAAATGTGGCCTTGTGAGTGGTGTTTGTACGTCCCTGAGACAAGTGTGTAGTTTAACCTCAAACATTAACTTTCTATTATTTTTTTCCGCATGAACCTAAGCAGACCTCAATTGTAGTATCTATCCATTGTGAACTGTACTGATTTGAATAACTTGCTTGTGAAGCGCTGATGGTCACCATGAAACTTTACAGTGCCATTACTCACGGTTGCCATAACAGTCTCAACTCAACATTCCACTTGTAAATGATAAATCATCATCAATGATCATCAATTCTCCTATCCAATTCTAATCCTTTCCCTGACATTAAATGCTAAATGTGGTTTGACACTAAGAGCTGGAAGTGTTGTTTCCTTTTTAAAACACTGCACAGTTGGATTGTATGCTGCTTGTTTCTCTGTGAAAGAATCTGTCAAACCTGAGTATTTGGGGGGTCCATGTTGCACAAATTGATCTAGTTGCAAAATAAACAGTGCGATTAACACACCTTCTCACCGTAACAATATTTCACTTTGGTGGGCTTCATTTGTGAACTAAGACACATAAGAAAACACCACATAAATTCTCCTCTTGGTTGAGCCAAGTGTGGCTGAGTCCAGGGGGACTGCAATAACTCAACTGTTGAGAGGTGTATGTGTTCACATATGTTTATGTGTGCACAACCTTGCAAAGGATATTTCCTGTGCTGATCAATTAGCTGCATTTTATTTCATGTTAACCCTTACAGAGTTCTTTGAACATGTCAGAAGGTACAGAGCTGTGCGCCCCCTTCTCTTCTCTCCTCACACGTATATACATTATATTTATTCAATGCCCCCAGACCCTGACAGCAGCTGGTGTTGAGGTTTGGGTGGGAGCTCATTACTCCTTGGCGGAGCCCTGCCAAAAGGAGGGGATGGTTTTAAAAGGGAGAAAATTGAGGTTTTCTTTTTTGGTTTCTTTATTTCTTATGGGCAAATCCAACTCCATGCGTTGTGTGATCTGTTCCATGTGTGGTGGGTGCCACCAGCAGTCCTCTTTGGTCCCCTTACCCAAACTGGAAATAACTTCCGTTCTCCTCGATTTAATGGACTCCCCTCTTGGCTGTTCTTAATGTGCCAATAGAACCAGAATCACACTACCTTATTTTAAGAGGATTTATATAAATATATACATATATATATATATTTTTTGTAAGTTTTCCAATACCATTAATGCTATAAATAAATATGTAATGTAATTTTTCCACCTATATAGCTTTTTTTTTTTTTTTACCACTGCAACACTGCGGTTTGCCACGGTCAAGACAAAACCTCCATCTCTCAAGTCCCCTTGCCATTAACAGAGGTTCGTTCAAAGCTTAACATTTGATGTCTTAGTGCCATAACGATGTGGTTTTGAGGACTGGAACTATCGTTTATGTATGAGAGACACATTGCGCTGCAGGAGAGGGGATAATAGCCTCAGTGGGTCAGCGGAGTGGGTTGGTCTCATCTGCTCTAGACGAGTGACCAAGAGTATCAGATGTCCCCGTCTATTGAGTGATTGTGTGCAACATAAGTGAAGTGATCCTGATTTGTATTTCCTCTTTTGGAGAGGAACTTCCTGGTGATGCTGATCAAGAGGAGGGAAGGAGATCAAGATGAGCTGGGCAAAGCAGAAAAGGGGTTGTGCCTATATGTAGGGTCAGAATGTGGAAGAGTTTGACTGGTCTGGACTCTGGACACTGGAAAACGTCTGTAAGCATTCATGTAAATGGTAAGAGGAGTAGGAATACAGTTCTGAAAATAGCAATGATATTATAGGTAGGTGAAATAAGCCTGCAGTAGCTAAAGGAAGCATCATTACTTCTAACCTAAACCCCAGAAAACAAAACAAAAAAGGCCAAACTTCACCATGTGTGTGCAAGAGGAAGCCTGACTTCTCGTCAGACCACCCAGCGCTTCACCCACACACTCTTCTGAAAAACACTGAGACTGTGCAGGTCGGTATCAACCAAACTCCCAGGGTTTCATAAGAACCTTCATCTAAGTTGAATTACTTTTATTTCAGATCAGATGTAGAGAAACAACGCTGTAAACACATCGATTAAAGACACTTCATGAAAGTGTTCTACTGTTGTACAACAGAAATTATTATTATTTTTTTTTAGAAATAAAAGGAGCGATAAAAGAGACAGACAATTTCCCCACATTGACTGAGTCAATTGGAGTGCAAATGTAGAAATTCTCCCAAAGCCCATGGTGC
The DNA here is from genome assembly GCA_901007665.1 of Aeoliscus strigatus. NCBI lineage: Eukaryota > Metazoa > Chordata > Actinopteri > Syngnathiformes > Centriscidae > Aeoliscus > Aeoliscus strigatus. The sequence continues at coordinate 218,967 of CAAKHB010001952.1, read as the reverse complement.
TTTGACTGAAAATAAAGAAGAAACCTTCCTTCCCCCCACTTGCCTGAAGCCACAGCATGTGGTCTCCTCTGTTGCTGCTCTAAAAATGGCAAGCGGGCGGCCTCGGGTGAAGCCCAGAACAGCTTCCACCGTAATGGCCGTGTGGGTGTGGCCCCTCGTAGATGGCTTTTGAGGGGGCCCCTCCCGGACGCCCGCACCCCTTGCCAGCGCCCAAGGGCTCCAGGCTGCCTGACCAGAGACACCGCGATGCGGCCCACGCTGAATCCAGACTGAAGCTGGACTAAGGTGGGCTGGGCTCGTCCAGGGCCGTCAGCTCCACAGCTGCCTCATGACAGGTTCCCGCTCTCCTGCCCTCTACTGGGGTCACAGAGGAAAAGGACAGTCCTCGCGGAAAAACATGAGAGATTCCATTCATTTCATGTTGGCTGCTTTTTTTCCATTTTCTTAAAAAAAATCAAATTTAAATTATTATATGTTGACCTTATATGATACACTGAAAATAACTGACACACTTAATATTAGCGACAGTACAACTATATATCTATATTCATACCTGTCCCAACAAAAACATGAACTGTGTCACAGTTTGCCAACATAGGTTTTTTTCAGTGTCACTATGAACATATTCAGCCAAAGTGGTTGGTGTTCACACAAACATAGTTGCCAAGAAGGACTACTTACACTCTATGTAAGTATGTACACTGTATTTTCAAACTTATTGCAGTCACTCAGAGATCTCTACTTTTATATTGTATGGGTCGTTGAAAAAGTGGAAAATGGGTTGTAGAAAATAAAGCATTTAAAGAGGTATTCTAGTCTCCCACCCGGTTCTCCTTCATCTGTCTTAAAGTGTATGAGGCAGTTGGAGGCTCTGTCTGGAGCAGCATAAGTGGGTTTCAGTCACATTGTCTGAATAAATGTACAGAGTGACATCTGGGCTAGTTTAATGCCTTCTTTCACTCTGTGCGCCCACGCTGCTCTCTGAATATCATTTAAAGGCCTCTTCTCACAAATGTCCCACAAAATATTCCTCAATTCATTTTTTTGATGCTGTCACATAAAAAACACAAGTGCACACAATACATAACCTCTGTGGCGGAGGTAATAGAGAAAGGACAGTTTGCTTAACACAGAGAGTGTTAATGTACAGTGGTGGGTGCCTAGAAGCCGATGGCAAGAATTGAGCAAAAGCAATGATTTTCATTTTTACTCTTTAAGAGTGGCAAAGAGGAGGCTTTACTCCAAACAAGGATCTTTGTCAGGTCAGACAAACACTGAGCAATTTGTTGCAGGCATCCTGTCAAGATGTAGTCTGTCATTGAAAGACACAAGCAGCGACGCAGGACATCTGAGCTCCTGGGAGCCCTGTAACAACAGCTACAACTCAAGTGGTGACTGAAGCTACAGTATATAATCATATTCTGCTGGAGTCAAGCTGTACAGGCGCTGGAAATGTTGATGTTTGACCCCCTGGCTCCTATAGTTCATATGTACCAACCATGTGTAATACATCACTGCATGGGTTAGCTTTTGCATGTAAAACTACACATCTGATTGTAATGCAGCCTGAACGGTGATAGTACAGGGTGAAGCCAGCCAGTCACCTTCTGGTTTGAATCAGTGGAACGGATCGGAGTGTGTGGGGGGAACTGGGGGGTTGCTTTCGTAGGTTGGCTTTTATTGCTTCTCCCCTTTGGTTTTAAACAGATCTGCCTGTTTGTGGAAGTGTGGCTGGCGGTCGACTCTTCAGCTGGCAAGGCACTGGCGTTTAATTGCTCTTTGTTGTGGCGGGCCGGGAGGAGAAGGAGGCCCTGTGGTTGATGCTACACAATGGCACTTCCAGCACACGCACACACATAGGTCAGAACACAGATGCACATATGTGAACTTCGTGTATTTGTAAAATAATTCAGATTTCCTCATAGTTCTTTATTTGCGTCACAACACAAATTAACGCTTACAAGCCGCCATATAGTGCTCAGAGGAAATGGCTTAATGATTTAACAACATTGGTTTAGAACGGATTATCCAAGTGTTGGAGCAAATAAAGGAAGAAATTATAGAACAGAACAAACAGAAGCAGCATGGTTTGTGTATCCGTGCTGTTCTGTGAATGGCCAAGCATATAATTATCACATTTACGAAGACAAGTTACTGAATAATGGGTCACAGTGGGTGTAGTGGGGCAGTGTATCCTCCTTGTTCAGCTCCTCCGCCCCTCCCAGTTTGTGTGTGAATGTGTGTGTGTGTGTGTGTGTGTGTGTGTGTGTGTGTGTGTGAACCTGAGGTCGTCTGTCCAAGTGCAGCCTAGCCTTTTAGTATGTAATCACATGATGAGCTACATTTAGATGGTGGTCTGAAGTGAACCAGATCCACTACTGTTAATGAATTGTTTCTGCTGCTGGAGGCCTTCTGCCCAAATTGTGCTGACGACACATCAGAACAGCTTTACCTTCCTCCATCTCAGGTTCACCATCTCCACTGATGCATTTGCCCACACCAAAAAGGTCTTGTTTACTTTTACTGCAGCCCCTGCACGTGTGTTTACCCAGAACATGAAAATGCTTTTTTTCGCCCCTCCTTCATGGTGGCTTCTATGATCAACTGTGGCGGGTTTTGTGTATTTTTGTGTAATTCGCTCCTACAATTGCAGAAATGATGTGCGTTTTTGCCCCTACCAGCCCCCATCCCACAGAGGTTGTTTTCCACCGATGCTTTTACTGTAAAGTGTTCCCTTCATCGCTCACCACATCAACTTGGCCAATCACTGATGACTCATTATACACACATAAACAGAACAAAGCACAAACAGCCATCACAGAGTCATACTGCATATGTTTACACATGCAGCACAGCAGTGTTCCGCCACTCTCAATAGCTCCATCCACCCTCCTCCACCTCTTTCTCTCTCTTCTTGCTCTGCCCCTCTTTGACACACAGTGCGGATGTGTGCAGAAGGAACAGAATGCTACGCCGCTGTAATTTTTGGGAATGAAAATGGAAACTGGCACCAATTAGGGAAACCAATAAAGTAACCTCAGTTCTATATGTTTGCCAAGTGGTAGAAGGGGTTCAAATGGAAAGTGTAGAGTTTAGCCTTAGCCTTTAGTTATCAGTCAGATAACATCATACATTTTCATACCAAAGATGCAATGTTCCTACAGAAGCAGCCAGATTTAAGCCAGATTTGCAACTTTTATTAGCTGGGGAAGATGCGATGCTCCTTATCATACAGATGTCTTGTCAACAAGACAGTTAGGAGCCTCTCATTGGGACTGTCATCCACTGGTGGTGCAGCTACCTAACAGCAGAACAGTGGCAGGGACATGTTTTGATTTAGGTAAACACTTACTAATTGAGACCCTCAGGACTGCTGTGATTAATTGGTTCCTGTCGTGCACCGTCTATAAGAAAGGAAAAGGAAGCATGCACATGGTGCGCTAAGATTAATCCTGCCTCTGGTAGAGACACAGTAATAGGGTAATGACCTTGTGGCCCGCTGGTGCTGATGTGGTGTTGAGAGAGCAAAGAGAGAGAGAGAGACCTGAGCTTCAGGAGAACCACTAAATGCTGCCATATTGACTCACGGCAGTGATGCCAGTCACATGATAAGCCGCACATCCATATATACACTTGGATGCTCACACACAGTCTTTGTTGAGTTTTTCCCCCTTTCTCTGTGTTACAAGTGAACCCACATCAGGCACTGCCTGGCCAGGTGGACATCAAATGAATAATACATCTGCACCACTTTAATCATATGGCATTGCTCAGTTAGACGGCACATAAATAAAAAACTAATCATACATAACAAAATGAGGTTGTTCTTTTGGATCATTTTTTGGTGGATCATCTAATGACATCAGTTGGTTAAAAGGTCAAAAAAGTTATTGCACCCTTCTTGGAGAATGTGTAGATTTGTCTTGTGACCACATCTGAAAGCAAAATGGTTTGATGGAGGATTCCAAAGTTCCATGTAAAAATATGAGGCATCATGGCATCCTCAAGCAATATTTAACAAATGATGAATGAAAGGTGATGAATATTTTTTAATGGTTCCACGTGAATGTGCAAGCTGTGTGGTGTAACTTCACTTCCAAATATCTAGCAAGCAATCTGATGCTAGCATGGGCATTGGCTCATTGATGGCATGTTTGCCTCCTAAGCAGAAGGCAGTAGTTTATGACTGCTTATGATAATCAGAGATGTAGAATAGGTATGACACAATCAGGCTGAGAAGTAGTCAAAATGTGGGAGGTCTGCTGTCTGAGCACTCCTGTTCACAATGCATAATGCGAAACATTAGGGACTCATTTGACATTGGCTAACTATTTAGCTGACCCAGTCAGATTTACTGTTCTTCGTGCAGCTTCAAGTGTCAAACGAAGTGGTTCCATCTCTGTCTGTGATTTTTCAACCACATATTTTCCATATTACACTTATTTTTTTGTTGATGAACGTTGTCTTTGGAAAGTAAAAATCTTTGCAAGCATGTTCCCATTTTCTCTCTTGAATGCTGCAGGAATGATTCTGTCTGTCTGCAGTGACACAACATGATTGAATGATGCAAATTGCAAAAGTAATCATTTTTCACAGACTCATGTCTTCGGTTCAAGGGACGTCATAAGTCATTGGTGTTAAAGTCGAAGTGGAGTTGCACATCTTTTATGATTTTGTCAAGGCGAATCAACGTTTAGCTGTTGTCATTGATATGTTAGTTGTTTACAGTTAACCTCACACAATTGGAAGTTTTTATTGTCACTGTAAATCGACCCTGCAAAGTTAAATTGGAAATCTCCACAGTTCTGCATTCAAAAGAAAGAAAAAAAAACGTATTTTTCTTCTACTTCTTCTTTTCATGTATTTTTTTTTCTTATTTTATACTTAATTACCTGTCCCGATTTTTTCCCCCGTATACTAAAAAAACATATGGTAGCAGGTATAAAATCTCTGAAAATCACACACATACATACACAAAGTATAGTCTGATGATTGTGTTTCCTTGAACTGCGTGACATGCTGGTCACCATTAATACATATTTGTCAGCAGTAATCCACAAGCTGATTAAATGTGACATGAGGAAGTACGTACACATACAGACAGAACACACAGACAGAAAGAGTTCCCTTTTTGCACATTCAAACAAATAAGAAGTTGTATTTAACTTACAGACTGGTATGAGAGGTGATGTTTTAGTGACAGGAAACAACACAGAGAGATTTGCAAACACAGTAATGCTGTACAAATATTCTCAGTCACAAAAAGTGTTTTCATTTTCTGTATTCTCACGAGTCTGCTGCATACGTTTGTATAATGAAAACAAATTCATCTCAGACAGACGTTTATTTTTCAAGAGAAGTCGTGAAACAAGTTAACTGTGGCTCTTTTGTGAGTGTGTATTTAGCCGTATCCTGGCGTTTGCTTCCTTTATTGCTCTTCTCTTTCCCCTGGGCTGTCACTCCTCCTCCACTCGTCCTGTTCTATACCATCTACTGTTTCCTGCCTCTTTACTCTTTTCCTGTCCTCCATCCCTCCCTCAGTACCCTCTCTCCATCCCTACCACCCCCTCTGTCTCCCTCCCCTAGTCTTTCTGGCATCTCTGTCTCCCTCTCAGTTGGACTCATGTGGGACTGATTGAGCTCGAGGATCCAGGCCTCATCAAAGGCCGAGTGTGGTTGAATGCGAGCAAGCCACTGAGGCTCCAATCTCGCACTGGTTAATGAGCCCCCACCTCCCCCTTTCCTCCTCACTCCCCCACAGCCCCGGCATCCCTCCAGCGGCAAGCTCATGCACACAGCCTTCAGCCTCCCCCTTTCCTCTCTTTTCCCTTTTTCTCGTCCTCTCCTTCCTTCCTCTCTCCACCGGCCTCTCCACACTTCAGTGGTCTCGTATAACTCATCTCCCTACTCCGCTGCTACATTTCTCTCCTTTCAGCTCATTCATTGCTAGAACAGTTCCTCTGCTCATCTATAATTCAGCTACATTTCATTTTATTTTCAAAGCCCGTTCTCTCCTCCTCTCCCTCGTGCCCCTCTGCTCTCCGTCAGCCACAGACCCTCTACACACTCATCTCCAAACCAAGTCTGGTGTCTGTCTCGCTGCATTTGAACCCCTCCTCTTCTAACCACCGCCATCACCACTGCCCTCATGGCACACTCACTCTCCTGCTGTGGACGACGACTTTAATCACTAGACGCACCCAGGCACGCTCCGGCTGCACACTTGTGCAAGTGCACAGGCTTCTGTGTGCGCATGCATAAAGCTGTGTACAGGTGGGAAAACGTGTTTGTGCACATGTACTGGGAAAAATACACACATATTGGCTTTGACTTCAGACTTCATGAATAATTTATTGCATCCGCCTTGGGTTCGGTACTATAGTCAAGCAAGAGAAATGTCACAATAATTAGCATGAATGCAGTAAGCAGTGGTTGAGAGGAGCCACTTTAGATTCCAACACAGGTGGCGGCCACGCTTTTGGGGATTAAAATTCATCAAGTAACCAGGACAGGAAAGCAATCAAAGGTGACACAAAGAAACAGAAACTTTTCGTGAATACTTAAAAATCTGGTAAAACAACATAGAAACAGAAAAATATATCGTTTTTTTTTTTCTTTTGTTTTCTCCAGAATTATTGAACGTCTGGAATGTTGTCTACATTTGTTTAGGTTTTTGCTATTTGCTATTTTTCTGCAATAAAATCCTGTTGGCCTGTGACAAAACACTGTCCATATTTCATCACCTTAGCACTCAGCATCACATAATTTCTGGCCAGTCGCCCATCTTTGTTGTATGTGGTTGTCTGGATGAGGCAGTGGGGGAAGACCAGACCACTGCATATGTTTCCAATCTCCTCTCCTCTCCTCTCCTCTCCTCTCCTCTCCTCTGTCATTCTCTGTCCATCAAATTGTCCATTAGACTTTCTATTTGTCGATCTGCTGGTCTGTAGCATGGCAGCCAACTATAACTTTCCTAGAGTCCAACCCAATTACACCATTTGAGACCTCTTCCAACCCTTCCTCTTCCTACATAACCACCACTCCATTAAAAAGAATATTGCAACATGTGCCCAGCTAATTAACGTTCCAGCCATAGACTGTATATACCGGTATACTGGGACAAAGTCTGTGTGTTACACTGCTGATGTCCTTTGGATGTCTGTCCTGTAGTGATAGGACAGTGGGGTCGTACGCTCTGGCTGAACTCAATCAAGCTTGATCGATTTACAGCAGAGTAGCAAATTTTTACGGTTTAAAACACACATCCATGAATATGAAAAGTCTGTGCTAAAGCTCCTCTTGACTGCAAATATAATGATATAAAAATACTTTTGGGGAGCTTAACGTGATTCTTTAGTTTGCATGATGATAGTTAATATCTGTGTGCAATTAATTCTGCCAACTAAACAGAAAAGGGGAAGATAAGACAGTCAGTCTTTTCCTCATAACGTCTCTCATATTTGTCATTTATATGTTCTCAGAGGTTTTCAGAGACAGATTCTGAAAAACAAAAAGCCCTCTGTTCCAAGAAAAACTGTCTGATCAGCGTCACACATTTCCAGTCCAAGACATCGACCAAAAGAAGTCAAACGATGTGGTCGAATGCTTAGCTAAACATTGCTGTTGCATTCTGTAATAAAGAGAGGAAACCTACAAAACCAACAGGCCCACTGAAAGCTATTAATATCCTGTCAGCAGTAAATTAGCTGTACGTGTCCCTGCTCCGTCTCTTTGTTTTGTCTAGCAGCAGTCCTTCCACTGCAGCTCCCTGACTGTGTGTCCTCTGTAGCGGTGAGACTAACATGGTGATAAAACTGCTGACAGAAATGGATCCCAAATGGAGCCCATGTATAGCACTCATGTACATGTGCTTGACTTGTGGAAGGATGATCTACAGTCTGCACTGGGACGTGTTTGTCGATGTACCGTATCTATATGCAGGGAAGGAAATGAACCAAGGAAACGTGTAGACCAAGTTGTAGTCAGAAACCGTAGCTGAAAAGGTGAGAGGATAAATATGAAGATGAAGGGCAAGAGAGGGACACTTGTTCTGTCTGCGTCCGTGAGGAAAATGAATAAACAGAAAGTGCTATCACTATAAATAAATGAAGCCACACACAGTCAAAGGATGTTCTTGACAGCTCTGCCCATGGCGGGTTGTGCCTGACTATGGAGTAGGGAAGTAATTAGAGATGGTCTTCAGAAAGTCACAGTTTAGTCTATAGTGGCTGTAAAAGAAACAGTGTGGGAGTAAGAAAAGGAAGAAGAACGTGTGAATGCATATGGAAAATGGAAAGAAGATGTAATAAAAACCATTCATATCGCTGCATCTGCTCTGGATGAAATGAAGGAAGCTTTAAGATTATTAAAGCTTTCCAATGTGAGAGAAGAAGCAGATTCAACTGTAAAGAATCATTCAGGCAGTTCATGTTCTTCTGAATGAAGATTTTCCTTCCTGCTCTTTGGACCACTAGTCTACAAACAGTCTACATCACTCTCAATAACCTCAAGCTTTTAAAACTGTGTGCTAATGAGTTGTACGGTAGGTCCATCAACAACTCAAACAGAACCTGAGATGAGGAGGAATATCACGTGTATGTTTACCTAGTTCTCAACTATATTTTCACAGTATGCATTCACATCTTTCTCCCCCAAAATCAAGAAGACCTGAAGACAGCAACGGGTAAACATAATGTAGCTGCATTTAGCAGCTGAACGGACATCAAATTTCTTTGTCAGGAGTTATTCATGGACTTAAACTGTCCATAGACATGATGCCTGATGATGTTTAGAGTAAGGTCATTTGTACCCCACTCCAAATATCACATGCATATGTAATGTGGAGAATAGAATAATTACATATTTAGCCATCAAATGCCTATAATTATATCACAAATAAATCTGCAACTATGTCAAAGTCTATGCATCATAATTCCCTTTGGAAAAAAAACGGTGATGGATTAAACACCCACAGAATAGAAATACTTGGATTAACTGACTGTATGACATAGGCCTGTGTGTATGAAGCAGATCAATGCAGCTTTCAGAGATTCCTTTCACTGGATCACACTGGATCATATTCAGACTGTCTATGATCGCCGTCCCTCAGCGCTAATGTAGGCTCCTGCTGAAGTCTGCATATCCTGCCCGCCGCCTTGTTAACCCAGAATACCCTAATGACTTCCCCTCTCGCTGTGCTGAGCCACACTGTGAAGTCATCCATGTTTCCATGTAGCTTAAAGTCAGGAGGGGAGAAGAGTGAGGAAGAAAGGAATGGGAAGGGGGAAAAAACACAACCACTAATGGGGTGTGCTCTGATAGCGTAAATCCTCCTTCGCGTGTGCATCATGTGATTGTCTCTGAACTAATGAGCATCCCACGTACACACACGCCATGCACAAGAGCTGAAATGTTTGTGGTGGGTCGAGTACTGGAAGTGCACTCTGCATACAGACGTCCGCTACAGCTTTGAAAAAAACCCCGTCTTTTCCCACTATGTTTTAGTGACCCTGAACCAAAATGTAATGGATCTTTTCAGGCCCAACATAGAAACTCCACCAGACCTTTTTGTGCCAAACCAACCGACTTCAGTTATTACACATTCTTGAAAATAATCAATTAGTGTCATTACAGAGATGATAATGAAGAAAGACAACGATTGCATTCCCTGTTTATACTTCTTAAGTCTCAAGATGTGGTATATGTGTTATATTAGGTAGCACGTGGAACTCCCATATGGTAAATGGTTGACGCCATCTTGTGGTTGAATGTGGAAGCCAACGAACCATAATGAAGAGAAGGTATGTGTCTGAAGATGTGTGGCACACTTTACATGTTTTTTTTAAAAGTGTACATGCAAGGATCACTACTGCAGAATCAGTACAAGAAGAGTACAAGAAGAATGTCCTAAGCAGAACAACATCGCTCATCAATAGATCTTGTTCTTGTGTAAAAAGCTGCACATGTGAGTCCGATTATGTAGTTAGAAATATGAAACAGCGGAGTTATGACAGTTCATAAATTCCTTAATGAGCATAAAAAAGGAATTTTGTCATTGTTTTATAAACATCAGCAATGATCGTAATGATGCAAGCCTGAGTCTGATGTGTGTGTGTGTGTGTGTGTGTGTGTATGCACGGCCTTGGATCAAGGATGCAAAAAACACAACAAAATCTCATATAATTTAATCTGAAATACGTTTTTAAGTAAGAGAATTGGGTCTATTTTTATTGTCCATGCAGCCAAAGCTCTGACTTGCTGGTGCAGTTTACTCTGGTGCCCCCTTGTGGCTGAAATCATTCCTCTCGTGTCTACAACCTCTATCATCATTGGTGCAAAATGTCGCCGTCGCTTTCTCGACCAATGGAACAGCTTTGATATCTCGGAGGACATTTGCATGTAT
>CAAKHB010001952.1:198419-208545 GCA_901007665.1 Aeoliscus strigatus | reverse complement strand
TTGGAGTGGACTGCATGAGTCCCCAGTCGTCTCATCTCCGAACCGAAACGGGTTCATCATGGAGTCCGTCTGGTGACAGAGACACGTCGGTGCACGGACAGGTGCTTCCAGTGCTTCCAGTGATTCCACTGATTCCATCGATCATTCCCTTCATGCTCCTCAGATAGCCGACGATGCTAGCGACCTATTAGCAGTGTCGTTCCCCTCCTTTCAAAAATAATCCGATCATGTCGGTTTCTGTTGTAGACGGTTGGCGGGATGATCGGCGGCAACCGACGGGGGAGCAAACCGACCGAAGGAAAGAATCACGGAGGATGATGAAGAGGAAGACCACGATGGCTTTGATGAAAACAGGATTATTCGTGTTCCTGCACTCGGGTGAGCAAATGTATTAAAAAGCCTGCAGGCTGGACACATGTCGACGGGTTTGTATGGAGATGTTTTCATTTGTGTTGAACTGTGTTTGTGTCACCGTGGGACGTGTGTCATTCCTGTGGACTGCAGGTTAGTGATGACATTAAATGTAAAGGAGTCAGTGACACCGGTGAATGTCAATTATTGGAGTGTCACCTGTTTATATGACCATGGGACAAGGGGGAGGGGGCCGGGATGCTGTGTGAAATATGAAGGAATCCAAAGGCTTTTAACTGTAGTTATCTCTGTTCTTCAGGCATGGTTAAATGCCAAATCGTGTGTTTGGAATAATGAGGAGTCAGACATAATTCCTATTTGGTGTTTGAATTAGTGCAAATGAAGAAAAAGCTCCTTTCATTTCACTTTTTTCACTTTTGTCCTGAATAACCTGTTAAACATTGATGAAGACATCCTCGTCCTCTGTTACCAGTGTGATGTCCATTGGCAGGACGACAAATAGGTGGTATGAGGACATGTTCATTTCTGACATTACCTCAAAGTCAGACCCACAAATTGGGAGCAGTAGTTTGAAGATACGTCAGCGTTGACGGTGTGACAGAATGCACAAATATTAAAGTACAACTAATTCTGACCAAAACATAACCAGCTGTTGTTCTTCATAAGAACATCATCATCTTTTTGCTTTCTTTTTCACATTTAGGTGGTAGTACACACACACACACACACACTTTTCACTATTTAGGCCATTGATAAGACAATGCCCCCCTCCTCTCTGCACACACTATTGAGTATTGTCACAAGTGAGTCCGATCAGTCCGAGCCCAATGTTAATTAGGGTCTGATCCGCTTAAGCTTCCTACCCGTCTCCCATGTCATTATTCATGGGTGCGCTGTGAGAGCTCCAGTTGTTTTGTGGGTTGGTGCGAGTGTGCATGCTCTCTCTCACACACACACACACACACCCACAGTACCAGTCCAGTATTTCTGGTTGTTCAGGTAGTTGCCAGTTGTAGGTGCAGCTGTCAAAAGCTGTTTTACCTTGTTTTCTTTTACTGTTAGGACATGATTTTTGTCATATTTCCAGTAATACGTGAGTTTCTGTATTTATGAACGTACACAACATTTGGCTGCTGTGTGTGTCTTTCAAAGGGGTTGGCAGCAGCTGGTTAGATTTAGAGAAGGGCACAACCGTTGGGCGGTTGAGGTTATTGTCTTTGTGAAGTTATAAATTTACAAAGTTAGCATGTCATGTTTCCATAACTAACCATTTTCCACCGTAGACAAAGAAGCAGGAGTTAGATGGATTTAGCTGGTCTTTTGTCCAGTTTGACGTGGATATAATATCTGTTTGTCTTTTCATAGATGTCATCTTAACATTTCACTTTCACTTTGGTTGGTTTCACTTTGTTTTCTTTTACTGTTATGACATGATTTTCATGAGTCTTTGTGTCAGCATCTGTATATTTGGGGCAGGTACCTTTTTCATAAGAACACAGCACTTGTACCGGTACAACAAGACGCGTTCTGTCTGGCTGAAAGTGAATTTTTCTTGATGGCTCGAGCCATAAGTGTCAGTGGGAAGTGGAATGTTCAGACAATGGAAGTTAAATAGAATGACGCCTAAAACTGGAAGCGGGCTACCATCGTCCTTGAGGCACTGGTACAGAATATGTTTACACCTAACCAGCAACCACATTATCACACAACCACAGAGACAAAATCATATTTTGGACATCTCACCCTGGGCAGCATGAGGGATTAGTTTGTCTGCAAGGAGGAAACAGTTCAGATGTTCTGCAGGACGAACACACGTTTGTGAAAGATTCAGAAACACAGACGGTATGAGACGTTTGAGAGTATCAGAATTAGTTTTTAGCTGCAAGAGGAAGGAGAATAAAAACAAATAAAGCAGTAAATGGGCATATTTAGTCCCATTTAAATAAGTAGCTCAAGGAAAGGCTCACTGTTTAGTTTTAGTCATAATAATTTGCTTCTGTTTCCTGATAGTAAGCTGAATATGAAACACTGAAAATATTAGTAGTTGTTTTTTTTCCCCTTAAATATTATATTAAATGTTTTAAACGTTGCAAACCAAAAGCCGGTTGATTGTATTGGAGCATAACCGCCTTCATTTTTTTGAATTTATAGTATTTAATAAACAATTCCTTTGAATTAGTTGTAATGTTGAAGCTGTGTATATTTCATGAGAGAACATTGAGTGTGGAGAATGCTGGTCCTAGTGTTTTCTGCGCAGCTAGTTAATGTATTGATTTCTTGTTTACCATCCTCAGCTCAGGATATTGATCGCTGAGTTGATGTACCAAACAGGCCGGGACGTGTCTCTGTGAAACAAATGGAAATCACACGGTGGTCATTGCTCACCTCAGCTCTCATCACTGTCTTTGTGTTTTCCCTCCACAGTGCTGCAGTTTGCTGTGTGTCGTGATGTAACTCTTCCCAGAGGACCCTTATACCGCGTAGCAGGGTTCCCCCTGTCCCTGCCCTGCCTCGTGTCAGGATACGAAGGCCCACGCACGCAGGACTTTGAGTGGTTCCTTTACAGGGACGATGCTGGGGGCAGGCAGATGGGAGTGGTGTCCACCAGAGATAAAGGCTTCCCGTACGCCCCGTTCCAAGCCCGGGTGAGAAACGGGGAGGTGAGGGTGGACAGGGACTCTGGTGATAAGGTCCGCCTGGTGATCCAGAGGCTCCGTGCTGAAGATCAGGGGAAGTACGAGTGCTACACACCCAGCACAGACAGCGCCTACCAGGGGAACTACAGCGGCTCAGTCACTGTTAAAGGTCAGAGTTATGGCTCGCGCTTATTACTTTGTTGTTGAGAAAACTGTGACTATTCTACAGTCAACAAAAGCCAAACAACATCGATTCTACAAGCTGGTGTGTTCCAGGCGGTCATTAGCTTTCATTTACAAATCAGTTCCAATGTGAAAACCTTTAATCCAGATCCAAGGCTACATGTGGATGGCCTTCTGCCTTGACCAGTTAGGGTGAAACATGTCTACTTTTAACTCGCGTGTTCACAGTCCGTCATACTGTAGGAGCCGGTTTTATCAGCAAGTTTGATAATATTGTTCACTGCTCTAATCATCCGCAGTGCACGGTAGCTCTGCATTCCCAGCTCTGAGTCATAGGTACACTGGGTTGGGTGCCTTTCGTACTGAGGAGGTGCCAGATATGCTTGAATGAATACAAATCCTGGGTGTTTTGTCCACTTTTGTCACTGTGCTGGTGACACAGCGCTGCTCTAAGTCACCGCTTTGTGATTCTGGGTTCAGACACTCAGGTTGGCAGAAATCTTAGAGCTGCCATCTTCTAGCAGCAGTAACAACCTGTGATGTTCAATTTCACATTTTCCCATACACATGCACCATGAGGTGTTCATTAGCTGGATGTAATGTCACTGTCCTTCAGCTGCTATTTGCTCTACCAGCTAATCACCCACCACAGTCACTATCTCAGTATTGAGCATTCTTTAGAAACTGAGTGTGTGGTGAGTTTGAATGATGAGTGGAAACTCTTCTGCATCTGGAAAGCCGAGCACATTACAACAGAACACGTAGCATTATAGCCGCTTTAAATAAGGACTGAATAGGATTTCTACAGCAGCATCCATCTGCTCCAACTGCCGAGAATAATTTGCCAGTTTACTAACATCCATATGGCCACAAGTTTTTTTTTTTCCCATTCAAAATCAGAAGTAGCTTATTTATCCCAGAGGGAAATTCTTTCATCCCAACAGCTCCAGCCTAGAAAGAGTAATGGGGCAGCTACAAGTGAAAAGAAAAAGAAAAACTGAACAAAAATTGGCTAAAATGTTCCATGTATAGAAATATGTGTTAACTAATAATAACATTGTAAATCTGCTTTCATGACCATGTTGGCGTCCATCTGCAGAATCTCAATCTCTCTACAGTATTTCCTTCTGTGCTGTTTTGTGATAATAATTATCATGTCCCATTTTGAAAGCATGTGGAGTACAACTCTCATGTGCTCGTCTGTGTGTTTGCACACCTGCAGTAATCCCTGACACACTCCAGATCAGCTATTCCCGTTCCCTCACCGGTCAGCCCGTACCAGAGGGAGCTGAGCTGACACTGACATGCTCCGCCAGCATCCAGTCCGAGCAGCTCACCCATCTGTCCGTCACGTTTGGGAAGCGCGGTGGCGGCGCGGGTGCAGGGAGCGGAGCGGGAGGAGAGGTCAGCACCGTCAGAGAGATTATCTCCATCGACAAGCTGCTGGGGGTTGTCCCCGGACGCTCGTACAAGAAGCGGTATGAGGATGGAGAGATCACGCTGGAGAAGAGGAACGGGGAGGCCGGGCAGGGTGTCTACGTGATGAAGATGACGGCGGTGCAGCCGGACGATACCGGCTCATATTTCTGCGAGGCCTCGCAGTGGATTCTGGATCCCGATCGATCATGGCAGAAGATCGCGCAGAGGACGCTGGACATCGGCAACTTGACCGTTCAGCAACTAGGTCAGTGTGACGACGTCACAGGTTTCAGCTGGAGTCGCCTGGCAGCTGATAAACCCACCGCAGAACCATATTGACCATTGGTTTCCTGAAAGCGCTTGAGCTCCTCTGCTACCCGGCAGTTTGAACGGGATTGTTGAACGGCCGAGCGGCTCACTGGGTCGCCTGCCTGACGAGCCAGATGCTCAGCTCTCGTGTTGATTATCCTGCTGGATTTGATTGGTCAATAGCTGGCAGGCCGGACAGCTGGATATACGCCTGTTGCCTTGCAGCTTGTCTCGTTTCTAAATTCTAAAGCGCTTGTGCAGATCCAAAGGATTAAGTTATCTTTTCATCCACCTTGGCCTGTTGTAAAGACCAGAGATATCGGTGTCGTTCTGCCTGTGGTCATTCCTGAAGGAAGGACCTTTGATGTCAGTATTGTGGCTTCTATATACTTTTGTAAATGGTGGCTCATCAAATACCGCTGAACTGGGAGGCCCCGGCCCAGATACCCAGATACCCAGATACACAGTTACACAGATACCCAGATACACAGATACCCAGATACCCAGATACACAGATACACAGATACCCAGATACCCAGCCTCTGCTGTGATAAAAATGTATTTTCACGCTTAAAGCGGTTCAGTTATTGATTTGTTCCAATTCACAGCGTTGAATCGTTCCAAATGAGGTTTCTCGCTTTATTGTTGCAAAAAGCTGAGTGTGTCTTCGATGGGTTAACGTGTTTAAAGACCTACTGCGAGTAATAGATGCAAGAGAGTGAGAATGCGTCTGAAATACATCTAGTTTTTTAAAGACATAGGAACATTCTGTCTCTCCGTCTCCCAACAGATTTCTGTTGCTGGACTTGTAATGGAGATTCAAGATTTGAATGGTTTAGTTATGCTTTTATCATGCTTTTATTAATTTCTGACTCCAGGGAGGGCGTCCTGGATTTAGGGGACAGTGTAAAATGGAGTTTAACATTATTTAGGCCAGTTCTTTTAAAGTGGGGAAGTTTGCCGAGCATGAAGAATTGGACCAAAACAATCTCTTCATTCTTGTCCCACACTCAGTGACACTCCGCTTTGTATTTCCCTGTCGACTAACACAATGCTCTGACATGTCTCCTTTTGTTCCTATAGATAATATGTCTTTCTAGCAGAACAGTTTCTGAGGGTAAACGCAGCTTCACTGGAAACAATGGAGCAGTGTTGGTAGCTAATTAGTTATGATCGCCATGTAAAACATTTTAGTCTCTTAAAGCCAATCATACTGGGAATAAGATGGATTTCATTTAACACACATCTGACATTTGTCAGCCTTTGTTGCTTTATTCACACATACAGTGTAAACATAGATGAAGGTGTTGTAGAGGAACACAGTAAAGACAGTTGAAGCATTTATAGAGGGTGCTTTTAAACAGCAGCAGCACATTCATATCTAAGAATGAAGTCCACAGGTGTGTCAGGTGTTTTCAGGTTTTGTTTCCCACTGGTTTGTGGAGCTTGTAGTTTAGCAGATGAGCAAACCAGAGGATGCAGCTGTCTGTCATCTATTTCACTAACAAAACCAACATCATGCTGCTCAGAAACGTCTCAGGTTCCAGAGCCTAATCCACTTCTTCCCTCACTCCACATTCCCCTGTCCTTTAACATGTGCCCTTCTCTAAATCTGTCCATCTCTCTCCAGCGGAGTCTTTGAGCATAATGTCTTCGCCCAGAGGGGAGGTGACCCTGCAGGTTGGTTCCCCCCTCCTCCTGAGCTGTGAGGTGTCGGGGCTGCCGTCTGAAGTCAAGTCGGCGCTGCTGGTTCAGTGGATGAAGAGAGGCTCTGTGAGCAGCGACGGGGCCGGAGTCGGTGGAGTCGAGGTACTTGGGATTGTCGCTCTGCCGGCTGTATTTATAGGCTGCAGCTCGCTGTGTGTGCTGTTGTCCCTGGTTCACACGTGTACCAGGAGTTTGTTTGTGTGTTTGTTTACAACTGAATCACAGAAAACTGTTACGGTTCAATGACCTCCCATCTCTGACTCAGTCTATTTGCAGCATGTCAGTTTCATAGATGTCACAAGAAGCTTCCTCTTTTTATTTTTCAAGTTGAAATAATTGTAAAGAAAAATGCAGCTGGAGGTAGATAAGTTGGAACCACGGACACTTAAGAGGTGTTCATTTTGTTAATTTATTTATGTCTTCTTCAAAAAGAAGAGAAATCTGCTTTCAAGTCACTCTCACACACACCGTTTTTTGTGTCAAGGTGGAAGTGGCCCGGATGAGTCCAGACGGTGTTGTGAGCTGGGGGGACGACCTCAGCCGGTCCAGTGGCGGTTCCTTGGAGAAAGTGGCGGCAGCGAGGTACTCTCTGAAGCTGTTCTCCGCCCGCCCGACTGACTCGGGGGTGTACCGGTGCATGGTGAGTGTGTACGCGGGAAGGAGGAGCCCTGGTCCGTCCACCCCTGCTACGCTCACCCACCGGTCCGAGGGCGTCACCGTGAACCTGAAGACGAAAGGTGAGAGACGGCCGTCATGTCGTCGGCCATGTTAAGTTCACCATGAAATACTCTGGTTTTGTGTCTGTCCTCAGATGTGCTCGTGTCAGCGGTGGCTCAGCTCCCTCGAGGTCCACTGTTAAAAAGAGGCAGCACTATCACACTGATCTGTAACGCCACGGTGACCACCACAGGTCCCGCCCAGGCTCAGGTGCAGTGGCTGCGTTGGTCCATACCTGAACCACTGAAGAAGAAGCAGCAGAGCCCAGAAGTTGACGTCAGTATGCCGGACCCCCCTGTGGAAGAGAAACCTCGGCTGTTAGCTGCCCTCATGTATGACGGTGTCGCAAAGATCTACGCCAACGGTAGCGACGTCAGCATCGACCGCCTGTCGGCCATCAGCTACAGACTGAGGGTCCACTCAGCCACCATGGAGGATCAGGGCATGTACGCCTGCCATGCTGAGGCCTGGGGCCAGGACCCACATGGGGGATGGTACAAGACAGGGGCCAAAGCAGAGTCCAATGCCGTGACTGTTTACCTGTACGCCAGAGGTAAGCGCTTGTTCCGTAATGTGCTTCAGTCTGTGTCTCTCCAAGGTCTTTGGTTTGGTAGAATTAAATCAAATAGAGGTACTGTATTGATCCTGTGAGGGAAATGAACATGTTACAGCAGCTAAAAGACGTTTTGGCTTTAGGGAGATGGGGTTAAGGGTCAAGTGTTGCTCATCATCTTCCCTCAGAGTGATGCAGGTCATCAGGGATCAAAATGGTGAATTGATCATACGCCCAAATTCCTCGAGCCCCTCGAGTTAGTGAGTTATGTATGTGTAAGTAACCTTCACTCCAGGTCGCACAGTTGCTGTGTGAATTAAATCCGCCATACTTTCACATTTGTTTTATTTGTGATGCACAATACAGTGAGTTAAATGAGAATAGATAGTATAGTAGCAATCAATAGTAGCAGTACATATAGTATAATATAGACCCGCTGTACATCTCCGATTAGGAAAAGTGTTTTTTTTCTACATAACATATGTCTGGGTCCTAGATTGAGACATCAGGACAATCAGAGCTCTTCACTCTGTCCAGCTGCACAGTCCGTTAATTTGCTGATCTGTTTATGGAAGCAGTTAAGTGACATACTTAAGGTACCCTTAAACACTGATTCATTAAACTCTGTTAGGTTTTTTGTTAATTTTTGTAAAAGGTCCGACTTCAGCTTTAACAGGCGTTTCTGATGCAATGCGGCACTTCAGTTACCATGGTTACACAACACTCTTTGATGTTTAAGGTCTAGTTGAAGATTTTTAAAATTCTCTTAACAAGCTGTGTGCCACTGGTTGTGTCCATTGGATTTCCCTGCCCCCCCCGCCCGCAAAACATCCATCCATCTCCTTTTTCTCCTGAGACACCAGAAATTCAGCCTTTTCTTAAGCTACAGAAATGATTTAAATTTTAAGATACTGATACGGCTTTATAAAATTCCATCAGTATGTCGGTAACTTATGGAATTAGCAGGAACCGGTGGTCTCATGCTGCACTCATTGAAGGGGTGTTATGGCACGTTTCATCTGTCTACAGTAGCATAACGACAGTAGAGGAGTGTTTCAACTGTTTCAGTTTGTCCTCAGTAAATGCACTCGTACAATCACATCTCAGTCCTGC
Source organism: Aeoliscus strigatus (assembly GCA_901007665.1). Lineage (NCBI taxonomy): Eukaryota > Metazoa > Chordata > Actinopteri > Syngnathiformes > Centriscidae > Aeoliscus > Aeoliscus strigatus. The sequence continues at coordinate 199,536 of CAAKHB010001952.1, read as the reverse complement.
ATCCGTCTGATTTGTGTCCTCAGCTGCCGACCTCCTGCTCATCCCCTTAGTGGTTGGCGTCTCCTCCGCCCTGTTCGTGGGCATCGTCATCATCTCGACGGTAACCTGCTGCTTCATGAGGCGCCTGGCGAGACAGCGCGCTCAGAAGTAGTTGTCTACTTTCCCTTCGTGAGGACGCACTGAGAAGAGAAGGAAATGCACGAAACCTAGTTGAAATGAAAGCAGGACAAAGAATAGGACATAGGTCTCTGTGACCTAGACATTTAAGGGTCAATGCCAAAACAGACAGTTTTCTACGCTGGTATTTTTGTATCCGAATCTCTGAAAAAATGGTACGCGTCACGTTTCCCATCCCCTCAACTTACTTCGGCTCCAGTTTCAACTGTAAATCAGTTGAATTCCAGAAGCGGCTCTGTGATGCATTTTGAATTCATGGGTTTCATGCCCAGAGGTGATGCCCTGCCTGACGATCTGGTTTGATTGTCACAGTGTGAGAGAAGGAGACCGAGGATATTTTTACCACTGATTTTTCACAAACAGCATGCTGCGTGTCACCCTCCATCAGTGTGTGTGTGTGTGTGCGTGCGTGCGTGCGTGCGTGCGTGCGTGCGTGCGTGCGTGCGTGGTTAAAGAGCCACTGCCGCTGATGGGAGTGAATTTAGCCACCAGAATCCTCCAAAGTTTCTGGCACTAGACACGGATGACACTGGCCGAGCACGGTCAGGTGCCAAGAACAACCGAGTACCCAAACACAAGCATTCCTCGGCCAGTCATGAGTTTTCACTCAAACTTGTACAGATGCACGAGATGCACTGAGCAAAAAGATGTAAATACTGTGTTTTATTTTTCTTAATGGAACAGCACGTTGGTCTGTGTTTAACATTCGGAGGCTGTCGGCTCCGCTCTTCAAGCACTTGGACATAAATGAGACCGGGACCAAAGCCACTTTGTTTTTTTTTCCGTTTACTTGATTTTCTTTCAGCAGTGAAGGTGACTTTGTGTGTGTGTGTGTGTGTGTGTGTGTGTGTGTGTGTGTGTGTGTGTGTGTGTGTGTGTGTGTGTGTGTGTGTGTGTGTGTGTGTGTGTGTGTGTGTGTGTGTGTGTGTGTGTGCGTGTG
>CAAKHB010001952.1:166773-197944 GCA_901007665.1 Aeoliscus strigatus | reverse complement strand
ATAACTACTATATATGTTATATAAATTATATATATTATTACTAACAGTAGTATCACACACACACTGATTTACACACACACACACACACACACACACACACACACACACACACACACACACAGACACACACACACACTCACACACCACATGAGAACACTTTGGCACAGGCACATCGATGCATGTGCACGCATAGCGCTGGCTCACGTTTCAGATGGAAGTGAGTATCTGTGCTTTCATCGCTAATCTCAGTTTATAACAGCAGTGTGACCCCCACCGAGTGTCAGAGGAGCTCCTGTTACACTCACTCCGGTCCCTGATGCATACAGCCCTTTTACTTCAGGTGATATGTTTGGTTTGACTTGTGCTTTAATACCACTGCTCCTGAATGCATCTCTGCTGCCACTGAAATACAGAACGTTACTGCTCTGAATGTTTCTCATGGTGCTTTTGGCTCACCTGCCAGTGGATAAACCAATAAACCACTCTGGATGAATAACGTCACAGTGATGTGATTAATTCATTTGCGTGCAGACTCCCATTTTTCCCAGCAGTCAGCCGTTGTATCAGAGGCCGCGGGAGATGGCGAAGACTTTGCTCTACATTCTGCGGGGAGGAAAATCATTCAATCTCTGTGTCAGTTGAGCATATTTTCCATCTAAAGTATGAAAACCAGAACATTTCTTGTGGTCGCTGCAGTTTGTGAGTGAAAACCAAGCGAGCAACTCGGAGGTTCATGTTTCAGCTTGAGAGGACTCAGGAAGAAGAAGGGGAAACTATCCAGCCCAAACAGCAGCTGCTAATCTTTTGTAGGCAGCGAAGGCTGCTGATTTCAGCTGGAGAGGTCTGACAAACCCTTTCTGCTTACCTGGCTAACAGGTGGCAAACAGACAGAGACTGAGATGAACTGTTGAATGGGCTGGAGGATTTAGCTAAAATGGAAGAGACAAGACCCCAAATACATGAGGGAAATGTGAATTTGTTGTCAGATTTAAACTGACTATATCGATTATTCCACTTGTCCCTTCCAAACAATGAATCAGTTTACCTGAGGGGACAGCATAAGCCAACACGTATCATCTCAAACTCTGGAATGTGCAGTTGCTTTGGTAACAGACAGCGGCATCCATTAAGCGTTTACTGATCAAACATGTCATTGGAAATGTTTCATTTCCCTGATGACTGATATGAGTGACGAGGGTTCTACGGTATATCAGTTTACAGAGCAGCACAGCACTAATGCGCCCACACTGTACCCATACTAATCCTCCTCTTCCTGTGTGACTTCAGAGGGCCGTGGCAGACAGACAAACAGAGGCTTTGCAGCAGATTAAACCTGCAGGCCAGGCTTCATCACTAGGGCAGAGCCCGTACGGAGTCACACACTTGACTTGAAATGATGAAACATCTTAAGAAAAATCAAAGACTGTACAGATTTAAAACACTCCTCATTAGGACGTCCAATAATATAAATATAACGTATAAAAGTGCTGAGATTTATTTAATAACTTAAGGAATGGCATGAAGGACAGAGATAAAGAGATTCGGAACACATATTTAAGTCTTGTACGACGACATTGTTGCTGAATCCGCCAACCAGCAGCTCTCATGCTCCCGAAGGAAACCAGCGTTTTCTAAATTCACTCATGTCAGTCATGTCAGTGAAAACACTACGCAATCTGCTTGTTAATGAGATTTATTAGAGGATGACCTCCCTCCCGAAAAGTAACATGATGCATCAGCTGACCTGTAACTCACTGTATCACAGTGGGTGTGTGAACTGATCCCATTCCATGAATCACAAGGTAGGAAATCATTCAACTGTTGACAAAATCATATAACAAATGTGTTCGTATGTGACATGTTAGCTCATGTTAGCTCACCAACAAACAACTATAATTGTGGACATTTTGAAGTATTGCAAAAAAAAAACAATCACAAAACTGTACTAAACAATACTATCTTACAGGAAAGAATAATTCAACTAAAACAAATTTAAACCTAAACAAATTTAACATAGAAACTGGTTTTGTATCTAGTTTGCAGTCTCAGTTCTTCTCTTACAGCACTTCAACTATTATATTCTTACCTTTTACTTCTGCCAGTCAGTGGCAAGTAATAACTTTCTACACTTAATTACATCTGAAAAGTCCAACTTCACTCAGCATGGACTTCATTCTGACTGTAAATGAATCTTTACACTGTGAAAATAGAAATATACACATCTGTCATAAAGTCCTTCCTTTTGTGTTTTGTCCATTTCTTCCATCCTTCCTTGGATGAAGGACCAATGTTCTGGTCAGTAGCTTCATCTGTGGTAGCTGCACGTCCACGACCGAGGCGTCACCAGCTCCCAGAAGTTATTCTGTAGGAAGGTGCGAGTCTGTCACAGTCATCCATTTATCATCACACCGGAATCTCATTTGACCAAACATCAGTTCAACAAAGGTTATCTGAGCTACGTCACCGCAGGCCTTAGAGGACGTCTCCACTGGTGGATGCATAGAAATACGGCAGATCCAGCAAGTAAACGTACGCGGATGAGTAAATACATCTGAGCCCATCTGTCAGGAAAATCCTGCTCTCACATCTACGGCTTCATCAAACGCGTTGCTGTCAAAGACGGCTCTTTCAGGGTTAAATGTGTCCCTTTCGCTTAAAGCCACATGTGCTTAGTGGGCATGTTGGGTGTGTAATCTGTTTGGAATACGTCTGTGTAGCGTAGTAGCAGATAAAGGACAGGCGGGAGAGCAGCAGGAAACAGCGACAGCAGATATTTGTTCTGTGTCTCTGACTCATGTAATCTGGGTATCGGTGAGTAATGTCACAAGTGCTTCAGGTTCGTTCACCTGTCGGCCTGTTTTCCCTTTCAGTATCTGTCGTCAGGGTTAAAGTCCTGTCTACTGACGACAGTGTGTTTGCAGCCTCATTTGACTGTAACTCGGCGCGTATGGCACCTTCCCTTTATAGGTATATATTTATATTTTGGCATTATAAATTCATCTTCAATTACTTTGCAACTTGCATAAAAGAAAGTGAATGAACTTCCCTCAGATCTCCCTCAACGAGCCTTCTGTCAAAAATCACAATGTTCATTAAAGCACTGGATCCTGTTTGAGCTGCGTTTACATTTAAAATGTTTCTGAATCGTAAAAAAAAATAGTAAAATAAAAAAGTGAGTCTTTGGGTGAACCGAAAAATAGTGTAAACAATGACAGAAAACTGAATGAGCCCAGCTTTGACCTCATGAACTGGTGGTGTACGTACCGCAGTCCGAGGACAGTGTATCTGCGCGTACCACTCCTGGCTGTACAGACACACCTGGATGCCTTGACCCAGGAAGAGACACGCCCACATGATGACGTTGTACACGGGGCTCTGTCGCTTGTCATTCATGGTGAAGTTGAAAACCACTGAGAGAGGATGACATCTTCAGGTTATTTGTGCCTACAGTGGCTCTCTGAATAATGAGTATGTGTCTCCAAACCTCCAAAGACTGCAAACAGGAAAAACATGACGGGATAGAAGAAGCCAAAGCCCATGGATAAGGCGTACTCATGGACGACAGCGGAGACGATAAACACAGACAGCATGGCAGCTGCTCGGAATTTTCTCTTGGACAGCTGCAGGGGTCAGAGACAGAGGGTTTGGACTCAAAGTTCAGGGGTCAGGAGGGTTCAGACAAGAACTTGCATCATTAGATCGTGAACACACACTGACACAAATAGGAACGTCACAGCCTAGTAGGCGTCTGTGTTTGGAACACGTCATTTTGAACATTTCTATTGTTCTTATCAAAGTTCTACATCACATTTCATTTTCCTGCACTGTCACCTACACTGAGGAAGTCTCGGTATCCATAGTAATACAACCAGTCATGAACCACCACATTCCAGGTACGATAGTAGTTGGCAAAAGATGTAGAGTTCCACCAGTCCTGTAAAAGCAACAGAAGATGAGCAAATCAGCGTGTGTGTGTGTGTGTGTGTGTGTGCGCAAGCAACGTTTGCGGTTGCAGGTGTCAGTTATGCTGGAGCTGATCCCAGCTGTAAGCGGGTGAATAGCAGGGTGCACACTGGGCGAGTCCATGGAAAGGTAGCTGATTAACCTGGCATGCTTGTGGAGGTGGGAGGAGGCCGGCCACGACTTTTTAATTCACTCCATTTCACCCCATTGAATTTTAGTTCACCCCTCTGGTGCACTGGAGAGAACTTCAGCCAGCAGAGGTGATGAGTGCTAATAATATTCCTCATTTATGTTTGGAAAATACCTATATTCCTTTAAAGGCTGTGTTTAAAGGTATATGAAGAGTTTTATTTGATCTCTGCTTTATTTAATGGATTCCATGTGCACGTGTGTCTCTCTCTCTGTATGATGCCTCCAACTATTCGTCAGACTGTCAGAGTGCAGAGTGTGGTTTCTATCAATATGCTGGCTGTCATCAACAGATTTCATTCAAGAAATATATCTAACATTTCCATGCTCAGTCACCTTGTAGAACATTCTGTCTGCAAAACGAAGCAGCTCCGCAAAGAGGTTGAGCCAGCAGTGCAGGAAGGCGAAGAAACACAACAGGAGGAGCATTATACCTGAGACAGACAGACAGACAGACAGACAGACAGACAGACGAGGGGTTACACTCAGACAGTGATTCTCTTAAATCACCACTCAAATCATCATTCAAACCATCACTGATCTATGCTGACTCTTCCCTCAATGTCAGAGAAGACTGTAAGCAAACCTACAAGTCCTATTTCCTAAACTGGTGTCAGACGAGCAGTTTGTTAATCCTTCATCCAAATACAATCAGACATTCAGTCGCATAGACTCTGGACAGAAGGTACCTGGTAATATGGAGTGGAACACAGCTAGAACCATCGCCCGTTTACTGAACGGCTGGTTGCTGTCTGATGTGAAGACGGGCACACAAAGACGCACCAGGATGAAGTAGCCATAAAACAAGCAGCCTAAGATCTGCAAAATGAGCATCAACAGGAAACAATGGCACTATAGGACAGCATTACGTTGTCACACATCATATAAAAGTAGTTCCACATATCCCACACACATTGAACCAAAAGATGTGAAGATAAAACTGAAAACTGAGTTCTAGCTCACCATGGCCAGAGTGACCGCAACGTATTTCCATCTTATGTGAGTATTCCTACAAGACAGCGAGACATGATGTTACTTTACAGGGTTGTCCAGTACATTCTGTTTAACTATAGCTGATGTTCCCAAGTAAAGATATGCTGCTTTTGTCGCTCAGGCATGAACATTTCAGTAGTTTGTGCCGTAAAACACAAAAGACTGAAGAACTTTTGGAGCTTCATGACTAACGATAGTTGATAATTGTACATTTAATAAACGCCTAGTGCAGTCTGACATGCCTTACCGAGGATATGATTCCCTGTAGATGAGTGTCGGACAGAAAAGGAAGTAGATATAACTGGAGAGTGTTGGGAACCTGGGATTCTCTCCTGAAACAAGCACATCACTGTAAATGGCCTCAAGGGTTTACAGTCTAGAAACTTAACATTCATTCAGTCACAGGATTCTTTGATGCTTTTTACCGGCTACTGAGGTGTTGTTGGAAAGTTGTCAGGCCATTATGTGAAATTGTCTGCCATATATTAAAAAGATGATTGCATTAAAGAGCTTATGAACATCGTGAATCTTGAAACCGAGCCGACTGTGGCACTACATTCAGGATTAGATATTTTTATTGCCTTATATTATGGTGGGGATGTATTTTTATATTATTCCCATCAGTCACTTCTGTCATTTCCTCCCTTGAACAAAAACTACAAGTATTCACGACATATACTACAGGTATTTATTGTGTATGTATGTATTGTGCTTCATGATGGGGTAACCTGCTGAGGTATCTTTCAGTCAGGTCAGGTCAGCTCCATTGTGTCTGACATTTAAACACAGTCGTACCTTCCTTCGGTGTCTTCTTCATGATAACAGGAACGGTTTCTCTGATGAATGAGTAGCTCTTCATCAAGAATCGAATCTGCAGAAAATATGTATTTGCAGTTATTCTGTGCAGCGAGATATCGGTATCAGTATCAGTAACTTTCCTGTTATCTCTTTTTATTACACGAACATTACAACAGTCCTCAGCCTCAGTCTGGTTTCCTATCATCTGACTCACCGATGCGTTTTAGATGTTACTTCCTATATGACTGACCAAAGTATTAACATTTGTACGAGAGACAGACATTTTCACAGTGTCATTGTCTCGTCACTGTCTATCCTGAGATCTCTGACTGATGACAGGGGTCTGAAATGTGGATTGATTTCCCAAAGATCATATACTGAGCAGGGTGCACAGGAAATGTTATTCCTGATAAGAGTTTGGGTGGCTTTTATTCATTTTCCTTTTCCTTTTTTTACATATTACAGTTTACATGTAGGTAATGACAATCCTTCTGTATGTTGTTTAACATCCTTCATCCAACATCTACTTCATTATCATAAGTTACTATTAACATTAGTCTGTGTATTTGTCTTTGCTTTGGCTGGTTTTGCTATCAATGCTCCTACATCAGAAAAAAATGCACCATAATTTCTAATTAGACAATGTATCTTCTGATATGATCCATCTTTAATAGATGAAGAAGCTTCTCGGATGAGACGACGATGAAACGTCTTCAAGAAAACCAGAAGTCCAGTTTCCTACGATTTAACCCAGCAAGATACCATGACCTGGATGACTGAGAACCTTCACAGACATCTTTAATAGGCTGAATCTGAATAGCAGATAAGATTGGTCATACTGCTGTTGAGGCTGTTTCTGCTCTGGTGGGAGTCAGGTTTACAATGATCTTCATCGATAAAAAGGAAGACGAGAGAAGCGTTGTGAGAAACTGGCACACAAAAACATGGCGTCTTGAAACAGACGCACGCTCACCTGCTCCAGTATCACAATGAATCGTGAGGCCGGTGGCAGCTGGTGGTGTACGACCGTGAAGACGGGCAACAGCCCCAGCACACAGGTCTGTACGGCCGACAGGACCAGACCGATTCCCAGCGACAGCCCCACTTTGGAGGTGAAGCTGTGGTACAAGCACCCCCAAATCACCAGGGCATAGTAGGGAACGAGTAGAGTGTAGAAGAACATGAGCATCCACACCCAGACGACCAGCCCTAGTTTCCCAAAGGCGAAGAAGAGCAGGTCGAACTCCAGAACCAACCTGACATTTGAAAACAATAGACCAGAAAACATACAGCAATAAAATGTAATAGTCAGTAAAGTCATAAGTAAACTCAGTATTAACGCTTTTATAAATAAAGTAATAAGCAGCATATTTTAATACAAATGATTTCACTAATTTAAATTGCTCCAGCTTGGCAAGTGTCTGTTTGAAGTCCAGGAGGGTAATTTTCTCTGTTTATTCATTTACCAACATTTAAATCAATATTAGCTGGGGCTGGATGCATTGAATTCATTTCAGGATGTCTGCCGGCACACGTTCCAGTGAGAAATGTTGGCATTAACCTTGCAGAAAAACTCTGGATCATTCAGTACTCAGGGGACCTGAGTGCTTTCTGCTGCCAGACATACAGACACAAAGTTTAGCAGACAAATAAGATAAGAAGGTAGTTTTTTCACTGCCACACAATAATTTAACAGTATCCTCCCTCAGACGCCAACAAAAAGGCTCGATGCCAGTTGGACTGGAGCGCTGAGCAGAAGGAAATGTGTCCTTCATTTCACGCCAGGCGCCAGGTGAGGAAAAACTGCAAGGGTGAAGGAAGAGTCATGCTAAGATGTATGTGACAGTAACCTGTGTTTATCCTGTCTGGCGCTTTCATCCAATCAGAAACACTCCTCGTTACTGCATCTGACAAATCAGTGACGAGCTTTGTCCATTCCACTGAGCTGCCCGTTGAGCTAGCAGCCCGTCTGGGCCATGGTATCATAGAGTTTAAAACACCTCACGGACCTGCCCTGGTCGATGTAGTCCACAGCCAGCGTGCTCAGGCAGAAGATGAGAAGCACTGCGACAAACATGTGGTAGATGGTGCGGATGTGGTTGATCTCAAAGAGTTCACTGGTGGAGAGGAGGAGAGACAGAGAACATTTACTGCTTCATACTGCAGAACAACGGAGGTGGAAAACCTCTTCAAACCTTTACACAACATGGCTAAACTCTGCTGAATGTTACAAGATAGCAATCTGCTGAAAGACGTGTGCGTGAATCATCAAAACCAGGAGCATAAAGGAACCTGAAGGAACCTCTGTCATACTCACTCCAGCAGCGATGGTCTGTGCTTAAACACTTTGCCATCTTTCATTCTCTGAGAACTAGAATAGACCACAGAGATTAGACAAATCCAGTAAAGAAGCAGATGGAAGAAACATATATATATCCAAATGTCTCCTGCCGTTGTTCCTCACCTGCATGACGTTTTTTTTACGTTAGCTGTCGGCTGGCTCTGGGTAAAAGGCTGGAGGGATTCAGTGAGAGCTTTTTCTAGAATTTCACTGAGCTGATCCTGGACCTGCTCCAAGATGTTCGCCTTCAGTCTCTAACAGGAGTACAACTTTTATTTAGTCAGTAGGTGGTCATTTCTGACCTCTAGTGAGATATGAAACAGCGATTCAATTACAAGTGCTTGTCTTTGTTGCTCTGCAGAAGGAACCGATCTCACAGAGACAGAAACCAGTTAGTTCCTGTTTCCGCTGAGGCTCATCTCCTAAGAAAACACTCCTACAACCTAGGTATTCCAGCGTTGAGTCAAATTAGATCAGAAACTGCTGCATCCTCAGTATTTATATCAAACATGAAGGTTATTTTATAACAAGGATTCAAACAACTCTCAAAACTAACATCATAATCCTCATAATACAATTCCTAAAATCATAAAAGTTCTGTCACAGTCAGTGTGACTGATGCCCTGGATTGGAGCTTACAACTTACCTGAGCCTGTTCCTGCCACTGTGTCACATCTGCCGCCTCTGTATTTTGAAAACTCACAGCTGCAGTGAGAAGAATATGTTTCATCAGTATTCAGATTCTGCTGCATTTCCACAGTAATTCTACCACAGCTTTTCTGCTTTATCATTCATTGATTTCCAAATGTACACTCAGATTTTATGTATCCCAGGACATCTGAACAGGATGTGCAACTGGAAGACAACTGAGGATGATCAGATCTTCTGGGCTGAAGACTTGGCCAAGTAGTGGTCAATAGTCATATTTTGTTTGTTTTGTTGTAAATTTATGAACCTTTTTTCTCTTTCTTGAAGTCTCTCTGCTTGCTTCTCTCTTTCAACTTGTCCTTGCCACTATCTTTGTTTCACTCTAACTGGTCGAGGCAGAAGGCCATTCACAGGTAGCCTAGTAGCTGCCTGAGGTTCCTGAGGTTGTAAAATGAATGTTTCCTTTGCTGCTCATGTGAATGTTGGGTTTCTCTTAGAACCATCAGTTTACTAAGTGTCATTAGATAACTGTTCATACAAATCGGACTTGACTGTTGGCGGATATTTCACAAGTAAGATGACAATGACAAATATCTTTTGCCTCGAGAGATCTCGCAGTGTTCGTCTGGAGGATGTTGCTGATCCTACCCTGACTGGAGATCTCCTCTGATGAATTGCTTGTGATGTTTCTTTGTCTGCATCTGTTTGGCGGCTCCGCAGTCGTCATGGTCACCACTGGCATGAGCCAAAGAACCGGCCGCAGTCCGCCGGGAGTCAGGTGGAAGATCCTGTGATTATCAAACAAGTGGGGTGTGTTGGATCACAAATCAGTGCTAGAACACCTAGAAGCAGCAATTGTCTCTTATGATGCTCTGTGTGATCGACTGAAGTTTGGTGCATCGCACCTTTAGAGGAGAACATGTTGGGATGTATAATTAGAGATTAATACGAGCTGGTGGAACCATTTTAATGCTCCTGATGAGAGCACGGAGAGTTTAGTGTTCATAGGGTGCACGTGGAGGGTGAGGGTGTTGAACGCTGGTGACCTACCATAGTTCTCCATACCATTATCAGCAGTTATCAGCAGTCACTCTGGATTAAGCTAAACAATGTCAACAAATGATAACCCTCAACTGTTGTGTTTCCATTTTCATATGGTTCTTATTTACTATTATCTGTATTACTGACAATATCATAAATAAGACACAAATTCCACTCACAGAATCCTTGACCATGTAAATCATGCTACAAATTAAATGAATTTAATTTCTATTATTTTTGGAAATGTGTATTCATGCAATTTTCTGAAACAGCTTGAATTTAATTAATAGGTAGATTGCTTAGTAAGATAGATGATCAAAAACAGGTAAAGTTACTGGGAAATAATGGCTGTCAATCAAAACCAGTGATTGTATGATAAATAGAAGCTGGTGCTGATATTTGTGAAACTTCATTGGTTATCATTAAATCATTGTAAAATCAACATCAGATATTTAAAAATGATTATCTTTAACGAAACAAAATGTATGTAATACAATCAGGAAAAAAAATGAATACGATTTTCTATCTCTCTACAACTGATTTCTGACTGACAGATACATTTTCAGTACAAAGGAACTGATACTCACTGTGGTCTGTCTTCAGGTTTTCCACTGATGCTGGGTTGTGTTTAACCAAGAGTGTGTCCCAGTTCTTGTGGTTTGTGTCCTCCCTTTTCTGATTGCTATTTTGAACTTTGACCTTTAAGCTGCTGTCCTGTCTGCTGTTGTCCAACCTCCCCACCCTCTAGATGAGGTCATGAGTGAAATCTGAAATCATCACAGGGATCCATACTGACGAAATGGTCCCACGGCACGAGTGAAATGAATCTTTGTTTCACCTGTGAGACATGAAGTCTGCCATGCTGACGTCCTCTGTGACAAATGATGTAATTAAAGAGAGTAAATACAAAGGTCAATAACTCAGTGACTTATGTGATCATCTGATACAGTTTTATGAAATATTTGTCACATCAAATCCTGTCGACCTTCCAGCAGAAGGCTGTGCTGTTTGATTCTAAAAGTAAATTAGTGTGTACAAGAACATCCCTCTGTTAAAGCATTTCAGTTTTAACGTAACACCCTGGATATGACATAAAGTAACAAGTAAACAAATCTAAATTCAAATATGGGAGTGCCCATGTTGAACACAGGGAGCAGGCACTGGCGTCTGTTGTCTGATCAAAGTGATGAACTGGTACACGCTGTATGTCTCAAACACAATGCAAATCGCACAATGGTGTGTAGATCATCTTTATTGAGTTTTCATGAGATAAACTTCTCAGCAGCTACAGAAGAACATGCACAAAACCACACATCATACACAAACCGACACACATTTATGGTACTAACACATTTTGGCTCTGTATTTTTTTTCTCCATTCCTGTCGTTCCTGTCGTTCCTGTCGTTCTATTTCTGCAAGTCTAGGCGGAAGTATACTGTGTCAGAATATGTTCAGATTGTTCAGAAGTCACATTAGCACACACACAAACACCGAGTTAAGATCTACATTCAGTCTTCCAAACATTTATTTCATTCTCCTCCACCAGTGCATGTATGATAAAAGTTGTTCTTTTCTGGATTTCATTGATTTAAAAAAAAGACCAATTACATTCAACTCATGGGTTTTACACTGATTTCAACATAGTCAGAGGTTAGTGATGTCAATTCTGACCTTTTGGAAGAAGATCATGGACATACAGTTTATCAAGATGAACAATGAGGAAACGAAGGTGGGAAATAATGTCATAAAGTGCTTCATGCATTTGTAATCAGCCTCAGTATAAATCCTGACTGACAGATCAGGAGGTTAACAAAGCATCAGACCATGACTCAATCAATTCACCTGGGTCAAAGGTCAAACACCTCAATGGTTGATGAAGCGCTGTCTGAGTGAGTGTGCGTGTGTGTGTGTGTCACAGACGGCTCCTGATGACCTGCAGTAACCCCAGACGCCCCCACACACTTGGTGGCTACAGAACAGATCCTTTTTAAGACGACTCACAACACCAGGACTTTGGTTTAGATCTGACGTGGTTCAACACACTTCATCACGTACATAACAATGTCAGTGATAAAGCCATAAATTGACAGCGTTTACACTCTGCACTGCAGTGACCTCGGATACAAATACAACACATTCAACAACTGAGAGAAAAAAAAATAATTCTGATAAATGTTTCAGAAAAGAAATCGATTCATAATACATATAGTATATTTTTCAGCAACAACAACTAGCCGTACAAAAATAGTTGCTCAGTTAGTTTCATTCTTTCATGCTTCGAGATCATGTGAATATCTCAAAAGCCCATGTTTGGGGGGACGTTTTAGACGTTAGTGGATTCAGATTAGCACTGTGTGTCAAACGTCAGCCAGGATTGCCCTTTACTTCAGTAGTTTCCCTTCATTTCTCAGAACCACGACATCAGTAACTAACTGTGCTCCATGAAATCACTCAGTAGTATTTTAAGGACCATTACGATGAAAACATGTTGAAACCATTACTTTCAATCTCGTGGAAAACATTGTGGTCGAGGTATCGGAAATATATTCTCTAAGGTTACCAAAATATAAAACTATTAATAGAGTCTGATGATACTGTATAAATAATATTTTTTTAATTCTTTGTGTAGAAAATGTCTTCCATGTTGTCAGTTGATAATCTGGTGATGTTTTATTTCTTTGAGGAACAATTATTGTCCATGTTTTTAGTGACTAATATTACTCTGTGCTAAAACAACCACAAACACGTCGATAAGTCACACTGTTGCCCGGGGCAACATGTTCCATTATCACAGTAAACACAGGCGCTGAAGTTCATTCAGTCAATCCAACAGTGTTGTAAATACACTCTGAGTATATCCACGGATAAAAGCAGCACCCAGTTAAAGCAGAAATCACTGTTGTTGAAGCAACATTTGCTACAAATGATCAGTTCTTTTAGGGAATTAGTCAGCATTACTGTGTTATTAAGATAAATGAATGAATAAGCTTTAGTCTGACAAGTACAAAGATACAGACTGAGATGTTGGTTGAACTTCACCAGCCTTATCCCTTTCATTCATTCATTCATTCATTCATTCATCCATTCATTCATTCATTCATCCAATCATATTGACAGTACCTCTCCTCTTTGATAATGTTGCCTTTTTTTAAGTTAATTTCCAAATTACTATCATCATGCACAGTCAAACAAAGGTGTATTGAGGAACAGAGGTTTGTACAGTTTTGTATGTTGTTTAACAGAATTTAGACACAATAACGTGAAGGATGATGAGAAGACAGACTGGAAAAAGGTAGTTATTCTCTTTTTGAGACATAGAGCACCGTCTAGTGGTGACCTCTAACACTGCACCACTGCACCTCCCACCTTTCTATTTGTATTCAGTCTGATGCAGTAGTTTATATGAGATGCCAGGTGAGGCCTGTGAGGTTTGTCCCACCGCTACACCCCCCATGGTTGTACATGAGGGAGACTGATGAGGAGCGAGCGACGACTCTAACACGAGAATTAGATGTTTGTTTACACCAGGTGCGGATGGGAGAGGAAGGGGAGGCTGGAGAGTTGCATGCAGATTTACAGAGGAGGCCTCAAAAAATAAAAATGTCTGCTGGGAGAGAGAGAGACACACACACACACACACAGAAAGAGAGAGTTAGTCAAATACATCGGAGAGAAAACAGTCAGACAGGGACAGATGGCAGAGAAGAAGAGACAGCAGCCAGCTAGTCATGCTAAGTGTTCCAGGGGGAACACGACTCGAGTTATTTCATTTCTGGTGTTTGGGAATGGAGCATAACACGTCTGTCTGTCTGTCTGTCTGTCTATCTATTTATCTATCTATCTATCTATCTATCTATCTGTCTGTCTGTCTGTCTGTCTGTCTGTCTGTCTGTCTGTCTGTCTGTCTGTCTGTCTGTCTGTCTGTCTGTCTGTCTGTCTGTCTGTCTGTCTGTCTATCTGTCTATCTATCTATCTGTCTATCTATCTATCTATCTGTCTATTTCATGGCAAGTGATACAGTATTAGTTGTTTGTGTTAAATATGTAACAGACTTTGCAAATAAAGGCTCCAAATGAGGTCAGTGGCGTTACTGTGAGAGAAGCGCTGGTGAATATTAATACAGAAGATTCAAACTGAATGAAAAGTGAAAAGACACGACAGAAGCAGCAATAATATGAATCCCACTTCTCAGCTGATATTAGGCTGTTGTGAGTCATTACACTCAATGAATGGAGCTATTTGTTTTCAGATACGGACCTGAAACCAGATCAGTCTGCTCCTTCTGGAAGTATGACTGCAGTTTTTCACAATGTCATAGAATATTGTAGTAAAGTTTGTTGTTCATTTTATTTTCTGTGCACACAGCAGCATTACATTTATTTATATGACCATCTTAGGCAGGTTACTGTTCTCTGAAGCGTATCGTTATCTCAAGGTTCATTATATCAAAGGATATAATGACGGTATTTATTTCTGTCACTTTTTCCTCTAAAACATCACAAGCTAACTTACTCGTACATGTCGTTATTGATTATTAAGCGACAACAATGGATTGTTGTTGTGTCCATTAGAGGGCGTCAGCATGTGTTTATCTCACCCGTCCAAACCTCCAAAGTCTTTCAATGTGTGATCTACTCGTGTGGACACTTGTGTATTTGGTCTGCACTTTATGTCATAGCATCTGTTGGTTTATATCACAGGGTCTGGTTGTTATAAACGCTGCAGGTCTCGATTGTAAATCTGAGATTTATCTGGTTAGATGAAGGTCAGTTCATTCTGTGTGTACAATGTTCAGCTTATATTTGAATCAGATGTGTCCCTTCGCAAGACACATCTAGAACAGCAGCTTTTAGAGACTTTTAGAGAATAGTTATTCTGCTTTCTTACCTGTTCAAGTCTATTAGCTGGCAGATTCCTCCGACTGCAAGCCGTAAAGTTTGGTTGGGTCCCGATTGTCACAGACGTCACTTCTGGGCACAGATGTCACATTCAAGCACATGCTGTGCCAACAAACCACAACCGTAGACATGGCCGCAACATCACCACCGATGGAGCAGAGAGAAACAGGAGGAAAGGAAGGGAAGGCAGGGTCAGTGATCTTCAATGGTCTTTCAACACAGACGGGGACCAGAACATGCCATGTGAATGTGACAGCATTCTCAACATATTCAAATAAGGCATACATGCAACAGTAGCTGAGCAGGAAATCTGAATTAACATTACAATGCCTCTCTTCTTATAACAGTCAAGGGGTTCCTGACCGACAGACGTGAACATGCAGTGAGACTGCAGCAAAGAGCAGGAATCAACGATGGTGCACTAGTCTCACCTGTTGTCATTGATATCTGTGGTGTTTCCTGCGGACAGAAAGACGTGCGTGAGGAGGCGGGCACGTGCACAAGTGAGCAGGGGTGTTGTGTAAATTAGTGGGGGAGTGAGCTGGTCACACATGGGTTGGACTGTAACGGTTCAAAGCCACTCAAGACAGAACGGCTTCGGAGCAAACAGCTGAGTGATGGTAGAGCAGACGTAAGTGCTTTGGCGCTTCGGCATACTGAGGATTCTGTCTTTCATGACAGCGTGAAATTGGAAAATTAATGGCGTCCTGCTCTGCAGATCTGTAGGCAGCAGTGTCTTTTCACTACCCAATAATAAACTACAGTACATAATCTCCTAAAATAGCAATTTGGGACCACTGCTCACAAAACAATCTGCTGATTTTCCGCTGGGGGTTTACAGAAAGTGAGGTTCCGACGTATTTCTAAGAAAGGAGACATCTCTAGGGGAGACAGAAAATCTGTTTTTAAGAGGGCTGTCTCTTTTAAAGAAGTCACAAGATAAAAGATAAAAAAAATAAACCTGCTGTCTAATTGGTTGGACAAACCTGATCATGTCAGTCCAATAGAAGTAAATAATGACAAAGAAGGCAAACAAAGGCCCCCCTGAAGAGAAGATGTGTACATTCAGTAATTAATGGAGCTCGTTCAGGAGAAATCTACCTATTTGTAACTGGCCTCTTCTGAGACGCAGCATCTCATCAACGGACTGAACCTCTGTGAATTAAATGTGTGTCTGTTCATCATTATTCACTAGGTGGTGCTTTCCGAATCTGTGTGCACAAATTTGACACGATTGCTATTATTAAGGGAGTTAATGCTTGACTGGAGTGTACAATTTATTCTCTGCTGTTCAAAAACACTTCAGATCGTAACCTGGCAGCAGGACACTCACGCTGACTGTATGAAATAAATATGGTCTTAAAATGGAACAATAAAAATATATGGCAGAAGAAGACCTAAGGAGAATCTTTGAGCTGTGGATGTATCACAGTGTACTGACACATGTTGAACACAGAACTGAGAATTGAGGAACTATAAGACGAAGGAGAAACGTCTCATAGTTTCATAGGGGTAGAACGGTGCTGAAGAAATCCCAACATGCTTTGTGTTCATGTTTGAAAAAGTAAAATGGTCAAAAGGAAACGGTCATAGACCAATTCAAAGTTTGTACTGTAATCATTTACAGTACAAATGCTGCAGAAACTTTAAGCTTGTGTCATGCACATGATAGCTGAATACTTTGATTTCTGCAGAATGTTAAAGTTGCTGGAAGCCAGCTGGTTCAGTGGTGTGTGGGATCTAAACCTCGCTGTTTGATGACACATCTCCTTGCCGGTGTTTCGTTCTCGCAAGCTGCAGTCGCCAGCATGTGGTGGGACTGGACGCGTTACACCGGAGGATTAAAGCAGCGTCGAGACTAGTAAAAACCTCAACCAGCCCAATAAAGTTCTTTGGGGTTTTGTCCCCTTTGAAGGCAGAGAACAACATCAATTATACCTGACTGTGTCTTTAGTAATTTTTTCACACGAGTGATGTAATCACTTTTAAACTATTACACTGTACTTCAGATTTCTGGTGATTAAAAATGGAATAGTTTCAAAACTCTACAAGTGTTAACAGCATCTAAGCTGGTCCGGTCTGTTAGTCTGATTAATGATCCTTTTCAAGCCTCATCCATCTCCCTCGCCTTCTGGGGTTGGCACACATGTGTGCACACACATCAGGCAGTGTCTGTCTAAAATATGTTCATCATTTACAACAAGTGTATTATTACATGGAGAATAAAAATGGTTTTCAAATATATCATAGCAGGAGAACAATTATCCTAACAGCGAGGACGGGGGCCATGTCCTCAGGAGGCGCTTTGGTGTGCAAACGCACGTGTTTTGCATCATTTTGGCCAATCGTCCAGACGGATCCTGCGGGGGATCAGGGGCTGAAAACGCACTCTTTTGAAAGAATTTGAATACGCAGCCCTCCGGTTTGCGTCCGGACAGTGAATTTGCATACATTCCCCCAGCCCTCCAGAGGAGTCTCAACAACAACAACAACAACAACAACAACAACAATGCTGCGTTCGTATACCAGCAGACAGTCTGTTGGGTTAAAGCTGTGAGAGTTTATATTTCTGAATCTGTTTCATTTTATTCCGGTTCTCAGTGATTTTCATCACTTGTTTCAACCGCTAGTCACTGACAGTGAGTGTCTCTTGTTACCGTTGACTTCTCCAGTCAAAAATCACATTTTGGACACTTTTATTTGCTCAGCAGACAAGGAAGTGCCAACCAAGTACCATGTCTTCTTCCTGGTTTTTGGTGAATTTCAGCAACACCGATTGAACTACAGCCTGTCGACAGACATGGTACATGTGGACATGGCCGGAGGCTAATGGTTTGTTTTATGGTGTGACCGATAAATCACTATCATTCACCAAACGTTTGAAATAATAAGTCAATTTACTCCTGCTATGATTGTGGTGCTATGACACAGACGAGTGGAGCTCACCGTTCTCTGAATCAAGCATCTCTGCCGTGTCTGTGTGGTTTGCTGGCTCGGCTGAAGGCCTGAAGAGAGCAGAGACACGCTTCAGGTCAAAAATAAATACATGTCTACATTTACATCAGTCTTGGAGTGAAACCAAATGACATAACGTATCACATATTTTCAGGTCATCTACATGAGGCCACTCACGTGCTTTGAGTGTTGTCGTCGTCTTCGTCGTCGTTTTGAGAGTTCACGTGTTCGGCGGGGCTGTTCTGGTTGGATTCAGGTCGCCTGAACTCGCTCTGTGGTGCGGGAGGAGCGTCTGCATGTGTTTTGTTGCTGTTGTGGAATACGACATTGGAGAACGTGATGGGATGATCGCTGTAGCCTCGGATGAAGAAAGGGTTGGTGGGGCAGCACCCTGGGTAGTGGCCAGGACGCACAGGCTTCGCTGTGAGTGATAACACAGAACGGATTCATTGACTGCTGCATTAAAACAAACACCAAATCAGTGGCAGGAGATAAAAAGCAGGTTTTAATGACTGGAATACTAGTGATATACTAATTCATGTCCTTATGAGGACAGT
This sequence comes from Aeoliscus strigatus, assembly GCA_901007665.1. NCBI lineage: Eukaryota > Metazoa > Chordata > Actinopteri > Syngnathiformes > Centriscidae > Aeoliscus > Aeoliscus strigatus. The sequence continues at coordinate 179,560 of CAAKHB010001952.1, read as the reverse complement.
TTGTGATACTATTGTGGAGGAAAAGCAGTTCTCCATCAAATGCACATTAACACCCAAAGGGTGACCAAGGTGATGACACATTCATCTACAAACTGTCTTGTCTATGTCACAGCAGACAGATGTTAAATCGTTTCCAAAAGGGCAAATGGGTGATTAAGGTGTCTGCGTTACCGATCTGTGCGGCGTGAGGCCGCCGGAAGGGATGACGGGCCCTCATCACATCTTTGATCCGCTCCACTTCCTGCTGGTAACGATGCCGGTCCTTCATGGCTCCTTCCTTTGCCTCCTTCAGAGCACCTTCCAGCGCCTTGACCCGCTCAGCTGTAGACCGAAGACGTTTTTCCAGTTTTGGAAGCTCACAGCGAAGATCTGCATTGTCACGCACCAGCTGTGAGACACCAACACACACGGCGGAGACCCAGAGAAAATCACTCTCACATACATATTCGTTTTGGTCATTTACCATTATTCATTTCAGGGCAAACTTAAGTATTTTATTCTGATTCCAATTTGATTGCACCTTTCAGGTCATGGTGGCTTTGCCTTTGTTGTCTCATAGTAATGTAAAGAAAAGGTGTTCTAGTCATTTGTGTATGTGATGTTCTTGGCCAGTGTCCACCAGGCGTGTGCTGATATATGAGCGTGACTTGAATTGCACCAGTACCAGCAGGTGGGTGGATGGGGTGGACTTTCCCAGCAGTTTCCTTCAGATTGCTTTTCTACTTGACAAACTGCTGCAGTGCAGCTTTTGCCCATTCCGGGTCTATGTGTCAGTCTCCAAGACATTTTCACATCCGCAGCTGCAGTCCATTTAGGAATATAAAAGGGTTTCACACTGTTTGGGCGTGAGCTGCAGCCGCAAGAAAAATGGAGCACCTGCATGACGATGAATTCATTTGCGTAGAACAAATCTAGGTAACCAATTGATGCCGTGTACTTTCCTTCCCCTGAAGGCACCATGGGTAACGCCTCCCACTGCTCCGTTTTCAAGGACTCTGGTGGAAAGTTGCTGGATGACTGATGGTGTTGATGTACTGCAGCTTTTTCCCAAAGGAGAGATAAGGACGACTGGTATTAATGTGTTTTAGATTGCCTTTTGTTTTCTTGTCTTGTGTTCTATTTCTGCCTCTCCTCCTTTACCATGACGTGGGCCAGCAGGCTTCTCAGCCAAGGTAACAGGATGACGTCCTAATTTTGATATGTGATCCATTCTTGTTACCTGTTTGTGAACTTTTGTAAGCTGGTCCAGGTTGTTTTCAAGAAAGGAAATCTTCTGTTTCTGTGTGATGTATCCCCCGCTATCATCAGGCTCCATCTCTGCACTCTGCAGACAGAAACTGTCAGTAACCTAGTAACACTTCATGTACTGTAGTTTGTTTGTCCCTTACGTGAAGATTTGTGCATTCAGACCACATATGGACATATGAGATTCAATCGTACGGGTTAGCTGTGTCTCACTTACTTTTCGAACTCGAGTTGTGAGGTCTTGAACAAAAAGCTTGCGGAGGTTGTGGAGGGTGTGGAGCTCACGAGCCTGTAACACAAGGAGACAGAAAGGAGGCGTAAATAGTGCACTTAATGGAGTTAGAGTGTATTTAGTGGATCAGCAGCCTCTGGGGGAGCTGAGGGAAATGTAACAGCAAACGATGACTTACAACAGTCTCCTCAAGGCCTTTGAGGTCCTGCTTTGATTGCTCGTGTCGCTCATGGAGAAATCTGTAGAAGATAACGTGACAATGAACCTCTCATTTTTCTAATGAATGCTACTTTCTTCTCGGAATTATTCATGAGGAGCCGCAATCGCTGCCTGGACTGTCTGCCCCACTCGTGGGCTGGTACCCATCTGCCATCTGACGCAATATGCTGCAAAGGTCAGTTTGGGATAAGGTCTGTTAGCAGCCAGCTGCTGCCATCTTCCTGAACTCTATAATGAAGGAGCATAAAGAGAAAGCAGTAAAAACTGAAGCTGTCCTCCAACTAATTTCAGCCGTGATCTGTATGTGTATATGGGTACACGTTTGTGTGTTTCTGCAGACGGTCAGAGCTGCAGAGCTAAAGCAAAACAGACAGACAGAGAGAGAGGTGGAAGATGGGAATCCAACGTGGCAGCTCGCCTCCAGGCCTCCAGATGCTCAAGCGTGAAAGCTGGACGGGACAGTAACGTAGACACTCACGTCAGTTCCTCCAGCTGCCGACTCTTGTGATGCTCTTGGTTCCTGAGATGCTCAAAGTCACCGTGCAGTTGCTCCAACTCCAGCTCCAACTTCTGGTTACAGCTGAAAATACACAATGAGTCACTTAGGAAACGCACACACACAGCACAACCCTGAAGTGTGTTTTACAACTTAAAAAATGGACTACGGTCATGCTCCTTATATGATGATGAGTGCTTGCCACGTTTTTTAATCCTGTCACTGCATCAATTACTGTCACATAATAAAACACAAAGCGGATCCCGTTTAAAGTGACTATGTGGAATCGGTGGGTGTAGGTTTATTTATCGAGTGTGTCCAGTTTGATCAGCTCTATATGAAACGTGAGAAACTTTTGGTTCCAGTGATTTTGGGTTGAAATGTTGATGGTTAACCACTAAATCACAACGGTATTTATTTAAGGACTTATGCTTTGAGAAAAGAAACTGAAAAGGATTTATAGCAAAAAATAATTGTCTGAGAAGCCACTCTGCTTTGATTTCTGCACAACCTCACTGGCAACCATCCATCTGTTCTAAACTGCTTATCTGAATGAGGCTGTGGCAGCAGAACAAGAAGCTCAAATATCTTTTTATTAGGAGATTGTCTGCGGCTACAGAAGACAATCTGAGGCAGCTGGGAAATCTACGTACATCCTCAATGAGGATGTGCCTTGCATTGTTCTCCCAGATAGTCATGTTTGATCCATACATCCTCAAAATGAAACACACGGAGGACCCAAACCTGCTCAAGGGGTCTTCACACGGCCGTTCAAAAAAGAGAATCGATCAAAAATAGGCAGTTTTTTGACCATGTAAACCACCAAAATGCTCTTTTAACACGTAAACACTACCCTTTACGGTAGAATCTTGATAATCTAATGATAAAATAAAAACAATTATTAAACAACAACAATAACAACAATAGCTATAATAATCAGATAAAAGGTGTGTATATACAGTATATGTGTGTGTGTGTGTGTGTGTGTGTGTGTGTGTGTGTGTGTGTGTGTGCCTTTCTCAAGCTGTGCAACAAATTACTATTACAGAGCACAATAATAGGAATAAAAGAAACATAAAAATAGTAAGAAACAAACAGAAAAGAGAATAGATTTCTGGTCGTGAGTATCTAGGACCTCATGTCAGTTATTGTGCTTTTGGCATTTTGTCTCTTTCAGTACTCTAATAGGAATTTGTAAAGCACATTCCTGGTTTAGAAAACCTGCACGTCAAAGATGGTGAAGAATTTCAATGACTAACTGACTCAGTTAATTCGTCGATGATCCTCTGCTGCTCATTGATCTTGTCTCGCAGGCGACCAAGCTGTTTGCTGTGCACCTCACGGTGTGACTCCATCTGCTGCTCCAGAGCCCTCTGAGGTAGCAACAACAGGGACAAGGAATTTAATGAGTGAGGAGAGAGAAAGGCATGCTGCTGTGTCAAGACAGAGGGAACAAAAAGAAAACAAAACAACCAAATAATGACACACGTCAGTGCACATGGGCATGCAAAGCCACGTGGGCACACATACACATACAACACATACAAGCACGCACACACATAGACTGAGTCATACACAACCATTGAGAGTGTGTGATAAGACTGGAAGAACATGTGATTTGCACACATGGAAATAAATTCAAATTCATCAATAAAACATACACAAACACAAACAAATGTCAAATCACAAACTGGAAAGCTACCCTGTGGTGTTAATCTAGGAATGCAGACAGAGAACACTGACACCACTGATGTAGGTAGAGTTAGAACAGATCATTAAGCTGCTCTTAGTGTCGTCATGGTTACCTTCATATCAGCAGATTCCTGGACAGATGTATGATTCCCTGTGTTGACCACCTGTGACACAGTGTCTGCAACACACACACACACACACACACACACACACACACACACACACACACACACAGAATTAACCTGATTTAACGGGCTGCATCACGACATGCTCATAGACATTTCAACATTATTGGGCTAATTGTTTCTACTGTACTATACAGTGATTATTTCAAAAAGAATATCTGCCACCTGAACACAGATACAGATACAGATAGTCTGCAGACTTACTTTAAAGAGTACTTTATGTTTTGTTCTATTCATTACTATCATCATTTCATTACTGAACCCCATGGACAGAAGGATCAGTGATGAAGACTCAGGCAGTGACCTGACTCTGTCCATCAGGACAGCAGGTGATGCTGACCCCACTGATGGTTCCTGTGTGTAATAAGATCTATTATATCGATTAGAGCAGATGATCTTTTGTGTCACACTGAGCTGATCGTTTGACTCCCCACTATTACTGGTGTCTGATGATTAAATCAGCAACCTCTCGGGCTGTGACCTGTAGCACTGTCTTTATCTACTTCCCTAATGACTCAAGGGCCGCTCGGGTGTGTAGTTAAGCCAAAATTGATTTACCTACCCTTAAATCCACCCTTATGCGTCAGAAAGAGCAGCTTCCAATGCCTTCAGGCTGACTTTGAATTGGGGGAGAATCTGTGGTCATCTTTACTGTTACTTGTGTGTCTCAGACTTATTTCAGACGTATCATTACATTTGTGGTCTGTAATATGAACTGTTTAGGAGCCTGAACTGCTCATCAGTGTTGTTGTTTTCTGACAGAAAGGCCTCTGGCACAGATTCTCCACTGAAGTCAATACAATTCTTTTACTCTCTTGCGGTTCCAGCTCATCGGAGCTGAAACGCTGTGACAGATTTGTTGTCTTTTTTACATTTTAAGTCACTCTGACATGATTTTGTTTGACTTTGTCTGAACATTAATCATAATTGTGTTTCACACCATGCAGGAGGACTATCACAACCTTCTTTAAGCCTTATTGATTTAATAAAAATGCAGAAAGCAGAATGTCATAATTCTATTGGAAAAATACTCCTGTTTGACTGGATGATTGATTTTTGTGTCATAAACCTTCTTTGTTCTGACCATTTCTCCTTCACCTAAGAGTCTAAAAATGCTTCACAGTGGTGTGTTGTCTCAGTCATACAAGGTGAAATATCTCCACCTGACCACAGATACTCCTTTATTACACATAAAGTACAACGTCTGTAGGTCTGTTTATTTGGTGTTGAGCAGGATTCATACATTGGAGTAACAATGCATTTCAACCCACACAAGCAGCATGCGACGTTTTAGTTCACATGGACCATCATGAAATGTGACACCCTGAATTTACCTTCAGCATCACAGCAGTTAGGTGTTAAGGAAATGAAGGGAATGTGACCATTTATATTTTCTTCCTTCTAGTGATATGTAAACATCAACAAGTTGGAATTCTTTTTATCCACTGAAACATCTTAATCTCAATAGATAGACGTGTACAAAACTAAATATGATCTGTTCCAAGGGATTCATTTGAGTTCATTTATTTCTTGCGCCACCATGAGGTTTGAGTTCAGAAATTGGTGGCCCTCTCTAACAGGTCACATGACCCACTTACACGTGGCCCGAATGCAGCAATAAATTGATATCCACATGCGGGCCGAGGCTGGCAGCAGGAGAGTCGGGGTGTAGATTAACACGGCAAAATAAATGTGTTACTCCCACCGGTACAGTCAGGGGGGTTCATCATATATCCCACATTTGAATAAATCCTTATATGTGTCCTCATCACTCAAAGGTTATGGGGGTCCTGATTCCAGTGGAGGCACTCAAATGCATTTTTACCTGAGTATCCAAATTGTGTAGCAGATCTTCTCTGGACCATATATCATATATCATATGTACCTTTGCCTACAGGGAAGTGGGCTCTGTGGCCTATAACTGGGTCACACCGGTGCCATTATGTGGCATTCATATCTGTAGAATTATCATTGATCAACTTTTTGTGTTGTTGTTTTATCTCCTGGGCCCTGAACACACACGTCCAGGTGTACTGTCAAACTGGATGTCAAGCTCAGTAAACACACCTGCTTTATCTTAGTGTATTTATGTTCTTAGCTGCAGTGATCCACAGATCTTACCTTGAGCTTGAGCTGTGGCCAGCTCCTCGTACAGAGAGTCGTAGCTTTCCTCCAGCTGTCTCCGCTTCAGCTCCACAGTCTGCATGCACTCCGTCAGAGAGCGGATCTTCGCCTCATGCTGGAAGTCACAAAGCAGCAGCTCAGACCGATGAGTAGATAGGACCCCTACCTACCGTAAACACTGACAGATTTTATGGAGGAAAGGGTCTGCACTCAATATTTATCACCACATAAGGGAATATCAGTGATAGTTAAATTAAGATCACGATGGCTCTGGGACCAAATCAGCGCCAAGACTACAAAACACAAATTACTATTTATCAGGAGATTCTGATGCAAAAACAGCTGAAAGATGCACAGCTCTCCATCTCATTAATTAACGTCATACAAGGAGCCATGTGTGTGATGGTAATTAGTTTGATGAATAAGTGTGTGCTCGTAAAACCACTTCGACATTTACACTGGTGATTAATAATCCGTGTTTCAGGGTTCGTTATCCTGAACAGACCAAACGTCTTTCCAACAGCAAATGGGTGCCACTGCAAAGGTGTCTTCACCTGAGAAATGAGGAGGTGACACGAGGACAGCTCTCTGCCCGTCTCCTCCATCTTGCGGTGGCATTCCACTTGAAGGGTGTCCAAGTTGCGACAGCGCTTCACCATGGACTTCACCTCGGACTTGATCTTACTGATATAGAGACGAGCGACCGTGAATTCCTCATCAACGGCGCCAGTGATCTCCACGGGCTGGAGACAGATGAGAAATGAGGAGAGACGTTCAGAGTATTGGAAACGTTTGGTTGAAATCAAGTGAGATGCGCTGGCGTTATGTCTATTTGATGCACACATCCATTCTGTCAGGTGCAGAAACTCGGTGATTCAGACGCTCTGAAATGACACGTCCTGCTCTGGACGTCGATATATGAATGTTTCACGCTATTCCTGTGGATATACACACGCAACCTTGGTTTAGGTTTTATATCAAACATTTGTACAGTACATCTTCTGTGTGTCCCATCATCATGAACCAGCCACAAACACAGTGCTTTCAGTTGACAGCAACATCATGGCACGACGTGTTCAAAGACACGTATGTTGTCACTCCTACTCCCTCATTTGTAGTAGATATGAGGTGATATGACAAAGAGAAATGCGCTGTGGCATCGGTTGGTGACGTATCATCGGTGATGGATGAGATGATAGGAAACTACTTTAAGTGACATGGGTTTCTCCCGTCCACAGCCCAAACACAGCAGTCATGGCTCGGACTGCGGTTGATTGGGTTAATGAGACAAAAACAAGTCAATACCAAATAAAGCCTCTAGATCTTTGAACTATTTGGAGCTTCTGTGTCTGTTATTAACTTGATGCTGGGCTCTTTGGGTATGAACAGTTTATGGTCATCTCTGGTTTCTCCTTTGTCATTGCTTTCAGTACTGGGTCACTGGTGGACTGTAATTCATTCCTGTACTTGGCCCTGGCAGAAGGAGGCTGATGGTCCATCACTGGATGGATCGATGTCACTATGGAGAGTCTGTCTGCACTAGAACCACTGATGAGTCCAACAGGTGAGTACGAGTGCCGCCAAAACGCTTCTCCTGTCCACTCACCAGCTTGATGTCCCCGTTCCCGACGATGGCGCTGAACTCGCTCAGGTCCTTCATCAGCCCGTTGAGAATCTCAGCGATGCGTTTTCTCTGGTGGCTGCTCACTTCTTGAATACGAGACAGCTGAGCCTCTAGAGCCACAAGGCGAGTCTGTGGGACGGAAGGAAGGAACACAGAGAGTGAGAAGGGGATGATAAGGTGGGAAAGGGCAAAAACGGAACAGGAAAAAGAAAACAAGGGCATAAGAAGAGAGAACAAGGATTGAGAAACAGCAGAGGCACTTGAAGTAGCCATACATAATAGTCAGTGAATTATAATTCAGTCTAATACGTGTTGGCACACAGCTCATGCTCCAATCACATAAAGACGACAGATTTGTTTTATTGGTGTCAAGGAAAGTCAGTCTCATGTACCTGATTCTGGAGCAACTGTTCCAGTGGTTCAATGACAATTCAGTTCCAGGTAGTAGCCCACCCCCAACACCTCCACCACCGAAAAGGTCGCTTTAACTTAAGTGGTTGGTGTACTATCACAGGAATTATGGGAATTATGTACTTAAACGCATCTAATGGGGCTTTTTATTATTCCCCCAATGAATCATCAGACAGATGAGAAATGAATGTAGTAACATTCTCTTCTTTATCAACTCCTTTCCATCTCCTCCATTACCTTCAGACACCCTACTAACTCCCCTGCCTTCGTTACACACACTTGGCTGTAAAAAAAAAAAAATGGCTGTAAATAATTTGCCAAAAGTGGATACTGAATACTGAAAAAAGAGGTGGAAGACAGGTTGAGTTAATGACAAATGTTAAGTTTGGTTGAAGAATGATTCATGACAAGGAAGAGATGGTGGCGAGGATGATTAATGGGCTTCATCATAACCTTAGAAAGGTGCTTAAATGGACAGGTGCTTAAAGGAGGAGATGAATGTCAGTGACACGGAGCGATGGTGCAGCCTCCTGCAGCAGAAGAGAGGAGTTACCCCTGAATGCTGCTGAGGTCACAGCAGGATGAAGGTGCCAATAAATGGTCTTCAATGCAACAGTTTTCTGACAAATGGATGACAGCTACATCGGGCATTAGCATAGCAGCTGGGACGCAGGAAGCTGGGAATTAGACTCATCATCCTAACGTCACATTTAATAAAAACAAAGATCCAGTCATTTGCAGCCTTTTTGTCATCAATGCAGATATTCTATGATAAACAGTTGCTTCAGCTATTAGCAGATTGCTGATGTACACAGCCTATTCATACTGTGCCTTTTTCTACTTTTAATACTCACCACTTTTATTTCTAGACACACATTCATATAGCAAATCAAGCCGGAGGGAAAGCCCACCATTTTCTTAGCGAGCTCTTCTGCCAGCAGCTTGTTCTGTAAGGTCCTGTCCTCCACCTCCAGGCTCTTCTGGTCATAGTTGACTGCCAGCTCCTCCAGGGCCTGCAGCACCTCCTTCACTTCGGCCTTGGCACATTCATTCTCCGACTGTAGCTGGCCAAGCTCTGACTGCACCCTGTCACTGTCCCCTCTGGATGAAGCCAGGAGCTAAGGGACAGAGAGATTTAACATCTGAACTGGAAATCCGGAGAGGAGAATTACACAGACGATTTGGCTTCGGTTGAAGATTGCGCTTGCTTTTCTGGGACTCCAAAAAGGAAATTACATTGTAAAACTACAGGATTCAACAGAGGATGCAGAGAAAAGCATTTTGTTTTTATCACAGTGTATGCGATTGTTACTCCCATTGGGCGTCACTTTACTGAGCAGATGCCATTGATTGTGTAGCTGTTTCTCGACCCGTTATGTCCGCTTGTTTGCTCTGTGGCTTGCAGCTTCAATTATGGCCAACTGGAAGTGAATTCACTGAGGCGTCACTGTCAACAAGATCGAGCTGGATGGTTTTTACTATCATGTCAGCTCAACCCACAGGCCTATTATGGGATATAAATGAAAAAAATTGCAGTGTTTTACTCAGCAGGGAACTGCATGGTGGTTCTTTCAGGCAGCTTTGGTTTAGCGACTGTAAATACTGCTCTTAATTACCTAATTACATAAAAACAGATTCAAATAAACCGATTTTATATTCAGTGTAGATATGTGCTCAATTTCCTCAACCTGCATATAAAAACAGTAACATGACTGGTTACTATGGTTACTATTTTGTCTACTATGCATCCGTCCTTCAATTTTGTTCTGCACAAACAGCCTCTGCTATCGAATTTAAACTGCTGTTAGAATGTAAATACACTTAGAATTAGACAACAATGCCGTTTCCAGGGTTCTCCCACCTGAAAAAATGGGTCGTTTCATTCATCTCAAGTGCAAAGCTCTCGCAGCTGGACTATGTTTGAAATGTGACTTTGCAGATGCTCCACTTCCTGTGGATCTGTTAAATAAACCAAAAGGATGCAAACTGAGGTCTTTTACCTCCTCCTGGTTGAGCATCTGCTCCATCAGTTTTTCCACCATCTGGCTCTGGTGGTTGATCTCTTCATCCTTTGGTGAAAAAGAGACGTACAGTTCTTTAACATGGTTGTTCCTGGGGTATAATGGTACAGTGCAGATACACAGTCAACAGATGAGCAGTCATTGACATTTGGGTGCATGACAGGGAGCGATGTGGTAAGTAGAAACCACCGAATTCCAGTGGAACACAGCAACCTAGAGCGACGTCGGGCAGAACGAACGCTGATGAGGCAGGCACACAAGTACAGAGTGATACGCTCAGTTCAGAGACAACTGAGCAATTATCTGTTCCCTGACGGAGAGGGGGACATACTGGTTTGCAGAGGGGTAAACTCTAAAGCCACATCTGTGAAGTGTCAGAGATGGGAAGTACAATGGAGGCGCCAGTTGTAATCATCATTAAAATGGTATACGCATATGCAAACATTTATCAAATCACACCAAAGAAGAAAAAACTGGAAGTAACAAAGTACAATGTTTTTTTTTCTGACAAAATGTCTTCTCACAGGACTAATACATGGTTGCTTTCCTTTCTTTCTTTCTGACAATGTGACGACTCCCTTCATTTCAGCACACGTGGACATTCTACTCCTTCCATCTTCAAAGCAGGGTGAGCACAATTTATTGTCCAACTGCACAGTAGATCATTTCCATCCAGAATGAGGAGGATAACAGCACATGACAGATGTTACAAGACAAAACCACTTGACTGCGGGGAAAACGTGTTGAGTGAGTGTGATGACTGTGACAGGGAGAACCAGCAGTGTTCTGGAAGTATGCTCAGTGAAGCAGATTCACAGCAGAAAGAAAAAAAACAAACAAAAGCCAGCACAAATATTAGCCTTGTACCTATACATATGATGGTGATACATATATGATGAACTTTTTTTTACTTTTAGAAGTGCAAGTTAAACCACTACTTCTTTACACACGTATGTACGATTTAACAGAGCGGCACATATTTTTGTCTCCTTTGCACAGATGTTTGAATCCACACGAAATGGCCTTCATTGGAAACAAACACCGAATATACCTGCATTTGTGAAAATGCCTTATCTGCTCATAAAATCTTTATTACATGTGTAACGATGAAGTGTAAAGAACTTGACAAACACTATTTCCACAAGAGCATATTTTCTGTCTAATTCCGAATTCACTGCCATGAATAATACATGAGATGCATGTATATTAGTGTGTGTAATCAGCTTTACATTCATGCACACCTCGTGCTGCAGCCATCCATCACCTTATCATCCAGCTGTTTGTACAGCTTGCGGATCTCCTCCTCATACTTCTGACGCTCCTCCTCAGAGATGTGCACAACAATGGAAGAGGTGACAGAGCAGGGGCTGCAAATGTCAAGCTCCTCCGACTGGGGAGGCACCAGAGGGACGTCTTCCGAGTCTTCCGAGCATTTGTTCAGCTGCTCAAACACAACATCAGCCTCACCTGAAGATAAGGCACATTATTTTAGTATTAATAGAGAAGCAGAAGCAGAAGCTCTGACACATCTTCATCTTGGGGTTAATGCATAAAATGCAGTTTTGTGTGTGATAATATCACAATCCTTCACCATGGAGCCCCTCTATTATATTCAGTTCCCATTTTCAAAATTGAATAAACTATCCTACCATCCTTTCAAGTACACAATGTGAGAATATTATGGTCTATAATTTATTTAGATTGTGGGCTAAAATCAAGACATGTTTTTTTTCTGAAGATATAGCGTAAAAGTCCTGATGCTGAGTGAAGGTTGAAGGTCAGAGAATTGAAATCCAGTCAAAACCACACAGTACACACAGTACACAGTACACACAGTACACAGTACACACTACATTTATGAACCGTCATCACACAAGATCTCTTTTTCAGTATTCTATATTGTGTGTATAGGAGAGGCCTTCGTCCACTATTTGTCTACTTTGAAATCATACATGGGATGAGGTAAAATGCAGCTAGAACGCAGTAAATTATCCTGTTTTACCCTTTTCAGACCAGATCGACATGTAAGACAAAACATCTAGTTGATAGCTTAGCTCCTCTCCAACTAAAGGAGCAAATGCACAACAAATCTGCATGAACATGGTTGTGTAAGCAGAGACTGCTGCTGACCACATGGGAGAGAACATGGGACAGCTGTTCCTGTCCCAGGGCATCCTTGACTAAAGGGCAGGGTAATGTGGTACAAGATGGAGGTCAATCACACTCTTCTCAGGGAGTTCTGGGCCTGAGGTGGGCATCTATGTAGGGAACTCTGTGTGTGTGTGTGGGAGGGGGATGGAGGGGGTGTAAGGTCAAGATAGGTCTTGTTAAAAATGCTCCATTACAAAATTAATATGGGGGATTTTGTAATATAGGGGATCAGAGTAAAGAAGAGACAGCGTGTGCCTATGTGTGTGTGTGTGTGTGTGTATGTGTGTGTGTGTGTGTGTGTGTGTGTGTGTGTGTGTGTGTGTGTGTGTGTGTGTGTGTGTGTGTGTGTGTGTGTGTGTGTGTGTGTGTGTGTGTGTGTGTGAGGAG